>QOCX01002112.1:0-22285 GCA_005959815.1 Sarcophaga bullata | reverse complement strand
GAAGAGGCTAGAAGTAAGTCCTTAAAAGTAATAATAAGAATGAAGTCGTGGCTTGAAGACAGAGGACTCAAACTCACAACAGAAAAGACTGAGTTGATACTTCTTACGAGGAAGTGTATACCGCTGAAAATTGACATTACGATATGCGACATCACTTTGACTACGCAGAAAGTAGTCAATTATCTTGGCATTTGATTGGATCCTAACTGACGTTCTGGGCTCAGATCCAACACGCTGCAACCAAAGTCGGCTAAACCCACTTTCTTACTTAGTAAGCTTATGGTCAATATTGGTGGTCCTGTACAAAGCAGATTCGGATGGCAATTATAGACTATATTCTGTTTTACGGGCAGAAGCGTTAAACACCGACTGTAGAATGAAAATTTTTTAATCGCTACAACGAAACGCTGCGCTTAGGCTGGCATCGGAAAATCGAACTGTATCTCTAAGTCAGCAGTACTAGTAATCAGTGGTGTAATAGTTATAGGCTTACAGGTAAGCGAGCAGAAGAGGGTGTGAGAGATTAAAAATGTGCACGGAGAGACAGTAAATGTCGACAATGATAGAAAGCGAACCATACAACACTGGCAAGAGAAATGCAACACTGAAACAAGTGGTAGATGGAAAGCAAAACTTCTCCTGAATATTATACGCTGGATTGAGAGAAAATTTGATAAGGCTACTATTTAAAACAGTTGTTACTCGGACACGAATATTTTTGTAAATATCTGTTTAAAATTGGGAAAATTGCACTACAAAATTGCATTTATGATGGTG
The DNA here is from genome assembly GCA_005959815.1 of Sarcophaga bullata. NCBI lineage: Eukaryota > Metazoa > Arthropoda > Insecta > Diptera > Sarcophagidae > Sarcophaga > Sarcophaga bullata. Next base: position 21,508 of record QOCX01002112.1, on the reverse strand, counting down.
CGTCGTTTGATGACGCGGAACACACTTTGTTTCAGCGATCAGTTTAGACTCTTGAGCCAAAATCGCCTCTGTACTGTGGAAAACTTCTGCGATATACTTCTGCGGCAGCGGGAGAAAATTATGGATCAGCATTTAGTCTTATTGAATTTTAAAAAAACCTTGGCATGGAGATGATTTAGAATATATTTTTAAAAACACCTTTCAGACTCTGGTTACGCAATCAGGAGGCGGATTTAGACTATAAAGGGGCCAAATTGATCAGAAGGGACTCCACTTCGTTATACTTACTTCGTAATACCACAATAGTATACAGTACGGAGGTGGGCACAATGAGTCTATAAGGGAGGAGGTGAGTTATGTGGGGTGTTGTTTGTCTCAACACTGAGGATGGTGACGACTTCTTCTTTTGGTGCGGGTAAGTACTATATTGTACCTCTCGCGGAAAAAATATTATTTTTATTTTATTTTATTACTTGAAGAGAAAATAACTTAAAACATTGTGTATTAAATTGATTGTTATTAAAATGGAATACAATCTAAATACTCGTAACATTAAAAAATATCGTTTATATGATAAATATGTCAACTACCAAACTTAAAAATTATTCGAGAAAAAAGACATAAAAATGTAAAATAAAACGAGGTAAACGACAGTTCTAAAAGAAATTTAATAAAATGCCGTTGCATGATAAAAAGATATCAAAGTCAATACACTCACATCATTAAAACAAAAAAGAAAAAATGGAACCACAAGTAAACAAACCATATGGCCACAATATTCCCACTGCCATACGGAAAATCACTTGTGGCGATCACTTTGTTATACGGTTAAAATCATTTAATACATCGGCACAAGTTATTAAGCAACAAATTTTATTACAGTGGCACATGGGTTTATTGCAACCAGCACCCGTTAAGGAATCTTATTTTAATTTCCCTGGTGTGATGATCTTGCCTTAGCCATTACTGTAATCTGATTTGACCACGCCATTCATTTAACATCAATTTACGAATATTTCTATGTTCACTTTCGCTGTTTATGTTGATTGCCTTTTGTATACCCTTTTACAACGTCGGACATGTCAAGCATCGAATGATCTCACAACACAAAAAAACAATCGGTAAACAATCTTTCGGTGCATTGAAAAAAAAAAAAAAAAAAAAAAAAAAAAAAAAAAAAAAAAAAAAAAAAAAAAAAAAAAAAAAAAAAAAAAAAAAAAAAAAAAAAAAAATATATCTCAATACTTTGGAGAAGAATTTTTGCCAGTGACTTTAAGACATGACGTGCAATTCTAATGGGTCTGAATTGCGTTACACTAGCTCGTCCCATATGTTGTCATATCTTGTTTAAAATAAAATATTGAGAATTATTATTAAGAACGTATTTATTTTTTGCAATGCTTTTAGAACATCTAATGGGTATTCCAACCGTTCTCCGTTCTACCCATAACTGGACTCTTTTAAATGAAAAGAAGTTTTCAAATTTAGTTGTAGGAGACCAAGAGTTTGAGAGAATTCAAATCTAAACTTCTCACGCTAATAGTCAATTCAAGCACACTTACCTAGACTACCAGGGCATCCAATAGGAAGTATTACGCAATTTAAGGCTTAAGAACAATTATGTAATGCGTATGTACACATATCTGTTGCCAACTCGTCCAAAATTTTATAAACATTTATTGAGGAAAACTTGCTTTCCAAGGGAACTTTCAAACCCAGATAAGCTGCTTTATAAGGATTTTAGATATATACAATGAAGTAGTCCAAGCACAAGGGGAAACTCGCGGCTGATTCCAAGTAAAAGTTTATAAACATCGAAAGATGTGATCATAAGGCGGGATATTGGCAATCAACAAGCAAATCAGATTATCAAAGAGGACAGCTTCCACTGCCTTTATAAGGCCCAGAATTTTATCTGTAATCAGTCAAAACAGGTTTGGAACAATTTAAACTTTATCGCTAAATTACGCATCAAAGCTATAAAGAAATTAGAACAAGACGCTTGTTGTAGAATGCAGTATGGATTTCAAGCCCAATATAATAGACTTCGTAATGATTGCAATGTAATCCCCGATCCACTTTCTTATAAAATGTACAAGGTTAATTCATCTCTGGCCAGTAATCTCTTGGGTTATATCATGTAATTAAACAAGGAATTATACGAACAGCATTCCAAAGACTTTCAAGATATTGGGAAACATATGAGACTGAACCAGGTACCCTAATAATGAGGGCAGAAGAATAAATTGTCAGGTAGTCTTTTGTCTTTCATTTTATTACAAAAATAAATCAATGCATGGCCGGAATCATGCCGGAAACAATATCAAACAACTTTGCAGTGGCAACGACGTGCTCCCTTTTTTATTATTTTTTTTTATTATTTGAAGTTGCCATATTGAACATAATATATACTCGTATATATGGCAAGTTCAAAGATCAACTCAACTTTAAAAAAGGCGCATGGCGACGCATCAAATTAAACTGTTATAATTTGGATATGTATAGTAATATTTGTTTTTAAAGTTCAAACTGCATTGTATTTGTTGTGAGAGAGAAGAGAAACACATGATTGATATTTTTAAATTTTCTCAGTCTATACATGTGGAGTATAGTTTTATAGAATACATTAACAAAAAAACGGCGGAGTGTGATCCTTTATTTTGATGTGTGGTCGGGCAATTTAAAAACAGAGGTTTCAAGTGTAACTATTATACGTGTATATGTAGTGGAAAATATTGAAAATATGTACAGCGACAAATCCCTTTAGGACTCATTGCAAAATAGTGAATCGTACTGTACTATTTCTCTGGGTGATAATTGAAACCTACCAAAAAGCGACATGACCTTCCTTTCTTTAGACGCTGACAAGCAAAATACCGTAAATGCAATTTTACGCGCTTTTAACGTACCCAATGTTGATGTTCATGTTAAAAAACCGGCCCCCGGGTGCTAATGGGGCAACCTCTGCTTTAAAAATTACCAAGTACGATGATATTCGCTTTAGCCTAACGCTTGTGTAATCATAATAATGGGAAAAGTCAAAATATCTGCCCGTCAAAATCTTGCCTTTAGTTTAATGGTAAATTTCTAATAAGAACGCTCCTTATTACCATTATAGGCGATAATATTTCCCAATTTTTATTTGTTTTGAAACGTTCATTTCTTGCCTTTTTTTCTTTAAATGTAACAATAACAGCAATGGGTGAAAAACTGGAAATAAATGCCAATTTATGTACACAGCGTTTACATTTAATTAAATATAAATGTATTCTCATTTTCCAGTTTTTTATACGATTTCTTGCTATTTTCAACTGGGCTTTTCCACTAAAAAGATAAGTTAGGTTTCTAATAAATTTGTTTCATTCTTTGTTCTTCTAATTTCTATTCAATTTCTTACAAAGTTATCATTATTTGGTGAAAATGTTGCTATTCAAGTGCACGCATAATTAAAACATTTTACTTTTGCGCCCTTTAATAAAAGAATTTATAATTTGTGTTCTAAATGATATTTGGAAAGAATATGAAAAAAAAATTAATTCTAGGAAGGAAGATATGAAAATTCAATATTCAACTTCCGACAAGCCGTTATAAATCATTTTATTACTTTTGGAACTCAAATAATATACCCACACTCTCAAAACTCCGTTTAAACACAGCCTGAATAAATTTTTTCTTTCTGTTTAATTCTTGAATAAATTCTGTAAGCTCTTATTAATTTATTTATATCTGATTTAGTTTCGGTGTTAGATTGACATAAGGTGTGAGCCACTGTATATACATATGTATGTATATACATAATAATATGTATTGGTGTAAAGAAAATGTTTATTGATGATAAAAATAACAAACGTTAAAAGCCTTTAAACAGGTGCTTTGCTAAATTTACTTTATACATTTCATCAAACAACAGAGAATTTGAAGTTATCTCAACAAAGATTTGTGATTTTTTGTAATTCGTCTTCTTTAAAAACACCATGATGGTCACAAATATCGCTACCTTTACGCCACTACTGAATTAGTCTAAACCAATCCTACTCAATATAAATTTCAATTTCATGATGAGCCCAAAAATAAAAACTAAATGCAGAAGCGATGGGTCGACACAGACAACCGGAATGAACAATACACTTGAGCGATTTTGTTTCTGCACACTGTTATACTTTTCCCGTTATTAATTTGCTGGAAAATCACAACGCGATAATGCCTTTTAAAGTTGTCGGCCGCACAAAAAAACATTACCAAAATTCATTCATTGTAGAGATTTACGGAGTGTAAGTATGCAATATAGGGAATTGGAAGGAAATCGTAAAAGTTACATTTTTTCACACTTTTCTATTTAACATCGGTTAAATATGGAAAAAAAAAAATTATATAATAATTGTAATAAATAAATAAAAAAAATTTAATTTTTTACCTTATTCTCGTTTGGAATCCGTTTTTCTATTTTGCTTCGTGAGATCTCTGTAAACGGAACCAAATTAAATAAGCACCACTTCAAACGGTTTCCATAAAATTTTTACTATCACTACTTCAACATTTCAAATTGGATAATAATTTCGGTAATAGTGCCAGTAAAATTTTTGTGTATTGTAATAAACTTTTGATTCATTTGCGAAATCAATTATGTATTTAATTTTAATCATTTATAAAATTTTTAGGAGAAAACCTTTATTTAAAATTGAAATGAGTATTGTTGAAATTTTTAAACAAAACCTTGGGTTCTTTCATAATAAATAGAAACATTGTACTTAAGCTGTTAATTTTAAATCGATTAACAAAAAAATAGTTGGGAGTAATATTTATCCTCCTAGATTTTAAACACGAACCCAACTTGCTTTATTTTATTACTTTTATATCATTCGTTCTCTGAATATAATATTCTAGGTTCTCTGAGAGCACCAAACTAGGTTAAGAGAAAAGTTTATATCACATATCAACCCATGCACGCACTTACTCCAAAATTATAATTAAGTACGTACAAAGAAAACAATTAACAATAACAGTAATAAGTATAAAAACTATAAAAGGTAATAAAATAAAAATATATTAAATAAAATTGTTCAGACAAATAGTTCCGAAAAGCTTTGAACAACATGCAATGAAGTAGATAAAAAGTGTAGCTGTAGAATGAATTCATCGAGGAAGCCGACAAAAATGTATGCTCTTGTGTTTGTACGATAAGGTTTTTAATATTTCAGTGCCTAGAATAGTAGATTGAAAAACATTTAGGGATTATACAACTGCCGTACTAAATGGAGGATTTTAACTGGCAGATAATGTTTTCGTATTATAAGTGGCCAATAAGTAGAAGTAAGCGTTAAGCTAAAGGAGGATCATCCTACAGGTAACTTTTAAGTTAAGTTATGACCTGAACTTGCCATATTATCACATTATTTTCAATATCAACTTGTAATATAAACAAAAGAACAAATACAACAAAAAAGTTAGCAGTCGTTGACACTCGTTAAAAAAAAACTTGTTTAAGTGAAACAGTTTTATTCGGTATTGCTCCGGCACTGCCATATTTTTGAAAATTTTAAGTTATATATATCTGTAATACGTAATAATGAAAACCTAAGTTAAAAGTAACTTTACGTTCCTTTAGCTAAAGGACCTTTAACTAAACCAATTTAACTTGCAAGTTTGTAATAATGGCCTTAAGATTATTTATTATTAATATTATGAATTCATTTTTAATTAGTATTATTGGCGTATAATTAAAGATTACATATTATAATTTTTATCATAAATGTTAATTATAAAATGACTCAAAATGGCAAGCGGGGTGGGCCAACCAAGGCTATATTTTTTTTATAATCAATAGTCGTATCACGTAAAAGAACACGTTTTTAAAGTTAAATGTAACAAGCGTATTTAAATTAAATAACAATGCAAACTATGTTAATCTGGATTTTTTATCTGTTAAGTTTCGAATATTAAGAGACTGTTTATTGCAGACAAATAAAATAATTCAATTCAAAATGTGAATTTTAAATAAGACAATTCATTCAGTGTTAAACCTAATTATATTAAAAGAATAAGTAAGAGTGCCATTTCTAACATTATCCCTCCTTCCTTTTTTCAAAAGTCATCCGGGTTGAAACGAGCACAACAGTGCGAGTTCTGTGACTTCTTATTTTCTGTTCTATCACTAGGGTGGAGTAGAGTTTCTATCAGGGCGACTTCCGTTGATCTGCCCTCTCTTGGATGCTGGTTCCTGCACCTATACAATCTTTTACTGAATGTTAAAACAGGTTCATTGTTTCGGTTGTAATAAATTCTTGCTTTATTATTTTGGATGTCTTTTAAAACTTATTGAAAATCTGTTTTTCCATGTAACACCTTTTTCCGATGACCTTTTCCCAATTCTTTCTTTAATCAGCTTTTCTGTTCTCGAAAAATTTCGAATAAAAACAGGATCATTAATTTTGTATTTTGTACTCTTGCTTCAGTGCCAAACTCTTGTTTTGGGAGGTTTTTCTGCATTTGAGATTAACAGTGTTTCGTATTTTACGCCGTTGAAGTAATTCAGAGTTTGGTTTTTCCTTCCGAATTCGGTATACTGCGATAAGTTGAATAGATATTTCAATCATCCTCTTTACACCTATCCATCTTTAATATTCTTGGCTACTGATTGTTTTTAAATGTACGTACAAAACGTTCAGCTAAAACCATTGGAAGCGAATGAAAAGGAGCTGTTGTTAAATGTTGTATACCGTTTGTTGAGCAAAATTGGTTAAAATGTTGATGTAAGTTTAGGACCGTTATCATTTACTAAGGTTTCTGGCAAAAATTGTGGAAAAACGATATAGTAGCTGAGACGTTATCGATGACATCTGACAAATAAAAGAAACGCGAAAAGCATCAACACAATACCCAATGCTCGAAAATTGGACCAGCAAAATCAATCGCCGAGGGCCAGTTGCTGTACTCTTGCGTTGGACTGGCACTATGTAAACTACAAATTTAACATGCGGATGCCATTCTTTCTATCTCTTTATCCATGCCTATCCACCAACCAATGTGTCTAGCCCATCCTTTCATTTTTTTATGATTCCCCAATGACCTTCGTGCAATAAATTTAATACTTCTTTTTGAATTACTGTTGGTACTACAACGCGAGAAACAATTTGATGACTCCCAAAATATGACGTCATTTTTGACTGAATTTATTAAAATAGGGATTAAACATTTTTCTTTCAGTTCCGATGAAGTACTCCATCCCTTTTCCACGTATAGTTTTCTTTGCTTCAGTTATGGGATCTTTAATAAGTATGTTCTTTGAGCAATATCAATATTTATTGGTGTTTTGACATCTGTTATAGAATTGCAATACTCGTTGTTATCGAACTCAGGATCAGGTCAATCGTAAAGTGACAATGCATACACCATTAAGCATTTTTGCGCCGGCTTCTATACTTAATATCGAACTGGTATGCCATTAATATATGGCTCAACCGTTGAATTCTATTTGCTTCATTGTAGGCAATTGTTTATTAGGGCCAAATATCGTTTTTACCAAAGGCTTATGATCAGTAAGGAGTGTAAACCTTATCCATACAAATAATATTGGAAAACGTGCACTCCAAAAAATAATGGCTAATGGCTTCTTTTTCAATTTGACTGTACCTTTGCTGGTGAACGTAAAAGTTTTTCGAGGCAAATGCTATTGGCCTGTCTGTCGTTGGGAAGCAACATAGAAATAACACCGCAGCTAGCCCATGGGAAGAGGCCACAGTTGCCAGGATAACATAGCAATCCTCTTGCAAAACTGGCGCAACTCTGCAGCATGTCACGATCATGCTTTCTTTAACAGTCTCAAAGCTGACTGTTGTTCTTTTCCCCAGGATTAAATTTTGGTATTCTTTGTACGAAGTTGATTTATGGGCGCTGAAATTTGCGAGAAATTTGGCTATAAAGTTGTTGTAGTAATTAACTTTTACCAATAAAAGCTTTCCCACTTCTCTTGATATTGCGAGGAGATCGAAGCTCCTTTACTGCACAAACCCCCTGCTTCATCTGGCAGGATCCTTTTTCACTAATTTGTCGTCCAAAATATTCTATTTCGGTTTTAAACAAATTCGCATTTAACTTTTACATTTAATACCATGTTCGGGATAAAATGGCAAAGAACTTATTTCTAACCGGCCTCCATATGTTCTTCTATGTAGGAGCAGATTAATCTGTCATCCAAGTAATCTGCCGCATCCTCTCAATTCCTGTGTCAATTGCTCTAGATATTTACTGAAATATAGCGGGTTGCACTTGCTATACCATGCGCTTGATACTGAAACAAAACCAACTGGTGTATTACACCTAAAATTCTTTTTGATCGATTCGCCAAATTCCACTTTGAAGATATGCTCTCTTAAATCAATTTTAGAAATATTTTGCATAACATTTTGTGACAAAAGATTCACGAGTTCGGCCATAATATTGTTCTACATCAATTTATATTTAACGCACCCTTAACAAATCCACAAGACCTCGAAGGAACCGTCTGGTTTGTAATAAGTACTATGTGACAGCCCAATCGCTTAACTGGATTGGTTTCCACAAACAGCTGTAACATTTCGCTTCGCTCCTTTTGACAATGTTTGCAGTTGACGCGAAAGGAATTGGCCTGCCTTTATGTAAACAAATTTTCGATACAGCGTTCGTCTTTTAAAATATACGTGCTTAAACGATTTATTGTGCCAACTACCTCTTCAGACACATACATGTTTATATTTTCACAAATACCTGATCTACATTTTCTTCATCGATAATTTCATCTTTAGTTGCGATCTTGAACAATCGTCAAACCAAATTTTTCAAAAGGTCTGCCCAAACAATTTCACCCAACTTCGAATCGATAAAAACTCAGTGGTACTAGTTTCTCCTTTTCAACCACATTTAACTTTTTGTTTATTATTTGACCAAAGAATGTATTACAACGGCAGTATGGCACCGTAAGCAAAAAGTCGATTTATCTGTAGTTTTCTCATTTAGGATTTTCCAACATATACATACAGTTTCTTGGTAATTATGACGTTGAAATACAGAATTCTAGTTGACAATTTACATAATTTCTCGGTTCTGATATCTTGAACTCAATGAACATTTTCATTATTTCTCATTTTTTATTAAATCCACTATACTTAAGATTGATCGGTTGCTTCTTCTGTTTCAATGTTACTTTCTGCAATTGTTTAATTCAATGTATCCTTCTATTACTCAACCGGACAAACAATACAGCAGTATGTGCCCTTTTCTACATTACACGATGACAAACAACAACAACGAAATCGCAGTTTCCCTTTCCATGCATATATCCCGCAAACCAATAATGACTATATATTCTTTCTTTTATCATATCTCTTGCTTTTCTTCGTCTACATGTCAAAATTTACATCCGAAAAACCCTCTGCACCTCCTCTTCATTATATTTTCTTCTTATCAATTCTTACGCTTTTTCGTTGTCGCTTCGTTATATTCTGATCATTAGAAACTTCTTCTAGCGTCGTTGTGTTCTTCTGCATAGCAGAATGCGTACAGGCACTCATTGTGGAGTATGCAGAATTATCATGTCACGTATCACTTTCTCGATATATCCTTAGCGCGCTGCTTAAACTACAAGTAAAATTGCGTTTCGAGCAATTCCGCGTTAGCTCACTACCACATTCTATATGTTTGATTTCTGGTTTCATGAATCACTTGTGGAATTCGTATCGTGCAGCAACAGTATCTGTACTTTTGACAAAAAATGTTGCGTTACGCTTTTCCTTAATTAACTCGTCATACGTTATTTTTTCGCAAATTTTGGCAACTCAGATTTTGCACATTTGAGTTCCGTTGCTAACACCTAAAACACTCCAGCCATTGCTTCTGTTCAGTAAGTATTACTTATCGTCCAAGACTTGATGTCCTGAGCAACATCATCTTTTAAATAGCTCATTTTCATTACCATTCTCACCACGTCTCTTTAATTTTCTTTTTCTCGTCGAACTAATCTGTTAAGTTTCGAATATTTCAAGAGGACTGTTTATGCAGACAAATAAATAATTCTAGAATTTCAACAATGTGAATATAATCACTGGCAATTCATTTCAGTGCTAACCTAAATGTATATTAAAAGAATACAGTAAGTGATTATACAGTAAAGTGCCATTTTTCTAACATTGATCCAAAACCATTCATTCATCCTCTTAGATAAAGATAGTTATGGTTTCTCGACCGTACACGTGCTGTGGACATAAATTTCAAACATAAGTACGATATCTCATCTTGTTCGGTTTTTTATGTGATCAATTGGATATCTTTTGTGAAAGTGTTGGTTTTTTTGTGGGCAGACATAATTTAAATCTATTTTTAAATTCTACTAATTTACCACTGTATTTTTATTTTTTGATTTTTTGATTTTTTCTGAATTTTGTTTAATTTTTGTATGTTATTGATGAGCGCATTTTAAAGGAAATCAGACAAAATGAGTACAATAAATGAAGTTATAAAGTGGTGGGATAAGGTATCCGAGAGACGGTATTATGAAATGTCCCAGTCATTTTGTTTGCTCTAGAGCAGGGATACAATTTAATAGCACAATTGTGCAGATAGAATTCACACACATAGTTATGCCCTTTTGTTTAGGTCGTTCGATCAGGACTGCAGCGAGTGCTCATGTTACGGATGCCAATGGGACATTTTTTCAGGTTCTACAGTTCAAAAAATGTGTTTAAAAACAGCTTTTATTAAAACGCAATACTTTATAATGTTACTTAAAGGACATTTTAAGACATTGTGAACTGATAAGGAGAAGTGAACGTTTTATGTAGAGACAAAAGATTTTTTTTTTGAAGAATTAAAAATGCTAGACTCCTGCTAACTCTAGAGGAAAAATTTATAATGAGATGATATAGTTTAATATATTTGGAATCTCAACTTATGTACTCACAGCAGCCAAAAACCTTCCAATATTTCCAACATATTGTATTACTATATTATCTTGAACTATTAAACGACGATTTAATGAAGCTGCTTTACGTAGATGCATTGCACAGAAAACACACCGCATCACAAAAAAAAAGTCCAAAGGGAATTTTGCCAAATAAAACATGAAGAGGCAAATGATTTTTTCGAAAAATATTTCATTGGATGACGAATCCAAATTTTGTCGATGGAAATCTGATGGTAAACAGTATGTATGACGTTCAGCTAACCAATAGATAACTAACGTCTTAGTTCCTGATATGCCGTCTAAATATTTATATCGATGTCGGAATTAATGGCTGTAGGAAAGTTTTTTTCTTCCCGCATTGTACAATTTTGTGGGTCAGTTTAAGAATGGAACTGTACGTTTACAAGACCTAAAGCGATATAAAGTGGTACCAAACACGTTACAATTTTTACCGTTATTGTGGCACTTTCATGCGCTACCATAAACCGATGTTCACTTCTTCAATCTCCTGATCTGAATCCAATTGAGAAATTATGGACTGAAGTTGGAAAGTGGATGAAAAAATTAAAAAATTGCCGATGTCGCAATATTTTGAGGGTTGATGGCTATTTCTCGATCTCTCAGGGTTTGTCAAATCGATGTAGATATGTTATTAACCTCGTAGGATCCTACTAGTATATAGAGAATCCAATAAAGAATTTTCTTTACAAAATTTTAACTTGTCCATTTGTCCATTGAAACTGTTTAAGATTTAGGTTTAAAAACTGAGAAATAAGTTTTTATCATCATCTTGAGTTTTGATAATAAGACGAATAATTTGCTATTATTACGCATGTTTTATTTATATGGCCACCACTGTGTTTATCAGGCTTAGTTAAGTTAGGAGTTCACAGGGATTAAGTTTTAAGTGAAAATGAATGGAATAATTTTCGCTTCCATGTTGTTGACAATCTGTAAGTCAATCGTTTCAAAATTCATAGCCCATAGGATTTTATTTTGTTGTCATCAAATGCCACTTTTTATACCTTTTTGGACTTTTTTCCCTTTCTATCTACATTGGTAAGCTTTTACATAAAATATTAAGGCATACCAATTTTGCCGAATTAAACGCCTAAATTTAACTGTGACTTTGCCAAAATTGGTAGCAAAATAATTCCGATTTAAAACATATTTTTTGAAATTAAAACTAAAAAGAATATGATATTCAAACAGATCTACAGAAATTGTATATGCAAAGGCCAACAAGTAAAATTAGTTGGCTGCCCTTATGACCACTGATTGCGATAGGGTTTTTCGTATTAAAACACCTATCCATCCTGAACACCATCGGGGTACTACATATTACACTGTAGTTTTATTTCTTATTAAACATATTGTGGTTTGTTTTTGACTTTTTATCAGCATCAACTACCACCCTTTGATTTACTATTTGAAGGCAGAAACCGTAAAAAAATAATAATAAACTGGCAGTAAGTTTTTGATAAATATGCAGGCCAGACAATAATGAATAAAACACTCTTTACGGATGACGCGGTCGTAGAGCCAGGACAACAACAACACATCGTTTCATAAAAAGAGAAGTTTATTCAAACGATATGCAGTTTGTGTTTGCCATGATTCATTAATCAAGTTCATGGGTCATGGCTCCGGATTAATGTGGCTTCATTCACTTGTTGAAGTTTATATTTCCAGAAATATTTATACTCGTTCAGTTACAAGCCTAATATTTAATCATTTAAAGGTTCTTAATAAAACACTGAACTATGGAGTTCGAATTAATTCAATTTCAACAAGAAATACCGCGCGTAATATTTAATATTCATATTCTGTTATTAGTGTTTTTAGTTAAGGAATCTTTCGCATCGAAGAATATAAGAAAGTTTTTTAAAAACTATAAATATAGTTTGACATATTAGTTGTAAAGTTTTGAATTTAAATTTTCTCAGCCAGATTTTTGGCAACAACTCTGAAGTGTAAATAAAACTGCATGAAAAGTTTCGAAAATCTGTTCGTTCGGAGTCAATCTTTGCTAACTGTAGGGTCGCTGCAACATGTATAAAAATTTAACACCCACAGAATCAGTGATGTGAAAAACTAGGCTTTTAATGACCAATTATGTTATGTATGTTATGTATATTTGTAAAGTATACTGTCGTAATTCTTCTCCTTGAATAAACGTATTTCGGGCTAGGATAGGGTTTTATAATATTTTAAATTTTTTAATAACGGTGAGTATGTTAATGTCCTATTGAACATTTCCATAGTACGAGGTTTCTAAGCAAGATCAATTACTTTCGTTCTTTATAGGCTTATTTGTAATGATTACGCATGCGTTCAAACTTCAAAATTGGATTTTTAACCCTGAAGAGACAATCGAGAAATAACTTAGCCATTGCAGCGTATATGTTTAATTTTATTTGTTTTATAGCGAGTTTTGGCCTTTAAATAGTGGCAAACCAATTAGACAGAAATTTAAGTTTTTGTGATTCCTCGTATTTCATTTTGAGATACGACAGAGTTGAATTTTTTATAGGGAGTCATATGTCCCTTCGAAATATAGAAGTGGCATGTAAGCGTTTGGTCATGTTTCCATTTTAATAGCCATTTTTTTCTGTAGGTCTCTGTTATGTGGTTGTGGTTGTAGTTGTTATGATATAATAGTGAGATCTTGATGGGTGTTAACTAGTGTTTTTTCCCTTACCCGGAATTCCCGGGAATTCCGCAAATTTTTCAGTCCCGAAATCCCGACAAATTTTTTAGGGAACTCCCGGTAATTATTGTGAGTGAAAAATTTTTACTATTTGACATCATTTTTTGACTGTCAATTTGTATGTGTCTGTTTTGTACTTTTTTTAGTAGCTAAAGCTATCCGTAAGAAACTAAATACTTCCAGTTGATAGCTACAAAAATAGCGGAAAACTCCCGTCTGGAGAACAACTGGAACTATTTTACTTTTTCTCACCGACTGTCGACATAGATTTTTTGCTCGGACCGTAAAATCTCAATCTAATTCTTATCGTTATCGAATGTGGAAATTGAAGGCCATTGTCAAATTAAATGGTTTTTAACTGCGTTCTGCTAGAATACAGAGCCGACTACATCCTCGTAGTGCTAAGCCGATTTTAGCATTTTTTTCGGCCAATCTAATCACATATAACCAGTTTGAGTTTACAAGCATATCGGTAACCAATGCAATCAATACAATCTACATAATTTTTCTAATACATCGATAAACATCCTTGCCAAGAGGCAGGATTAACTTTAAGAAAACAGACAGAAAAACGCCTAATCATTTATATTCTCCTTAATATGAATTTAAAGTAAAAAATACATACTTAACAAAGTAAAATATATAGTTTTATGTTCTGGCGGGAATTCCCGGATCCCGGGTTTTCCAGGAAATAAATAAGTCCGGGAAATCAAAAACCTAAAATTAACAAAAGTTTCTGGGGCCATGAATGCAATTTTAATGCAATATTAAGAACTTTGTCTATTCCAGAAGATAAGTTCATGGATATATAAATTATTCCATCTGGAGTATGTGAGTACCACATAAGAAGCCTTTGTTCCCCAAAAACTGTGTGTAACTTTCAGCCACTTTTCTATAAACAACATTTTTGTTGTCTGTAATCTTGACAACTAGGATATATTGAAACTGTAAACCTAGAAATTTTAATACTTGGTGTTAATCCTTTACTATATACTCGCATGTATTTGTCGAGGGTGTTTTCTGGTTTAATATGTTGAGGTTTAATACCGAACTTATTTTAAAAGGTTTCAGTTTTCCCGAACAAGATAAACTTTATGTAATCAGAAATATTCAATATATCCGAAAATGTTTCCCCGCATTTGAAAACATTCGAAATGGATCCTTTGGACTTATATTTTTAAATTTCCTTCCGAAGTATATGTTTACTAATGCAACACAGTTATTCTGCAAAGCTTTCCTAATTAGTTTCAGATGTTTTACCGAAAACTGTAACTCATTTGATGGATGGTAAAATGGAAGAATATAAATTGCGCCTGAAACTGATATCTTTACTGCATAGCCATTCTTTTAACATCCTTTTTTGCTTGCGTTGTCCCATTTTTAGTGTTTGGAATTTATATCTCCAGTCAGTATATAAAAATTATTTGAGTTGCCTAGTCCTAGTGAATCAAAAAGTTGTTGAATTTCATTTCTAAATGCCTGAGGGATAATATGCGAAAATATTGATACTTGATTTCGATGTGATATGAAGTTTAATAATACAAGTCTCTGGTACTTAAAGGTTTATATTTTAATTTTTGTAATAAATTGTTTTTTTAAAAAATTTCTGTACAACCTTCATCTAGAAGCTCTGATTCTCCCTGTATTAACAAATTTTATTTTTCAAAACAAAGCGTATTTCTTGAGTTTAATTTGTTTCAGACAACGAAACTATATCAGGATTGTTAAGATTAAGAAAAATAAAATGAAATTAATTAACATCTACTCAATTTTCTGTAAATTAATTGAACTTTATTGCAGTTATATTTTAATTTTTCGATATAATATTACTTGTGACTTTGTGATTACTTTAAAGCCGCAATACATCAGAAAACCAAACAACGTAAAATTTTTGGCCGCTTGGAGATTGACAGCTTATAATTTTATTTGATATTTGATTTCAATGAGTTTTTGAAATCTGCTTTGATTTGTATAAAAGAATTTATTGTAGAATAGCTGTTATTAGTATTATAATTCACTTCTACTTTCGAAACCACGACTTATGTTTGAATTTATATTCGAATAATTGCAAAATCTTTAAAGATTTCATTAAATGTGCCCGATACACGTAAATATTCTTCTCAGTAGTATGTACTGTTTGCATACGGGTTACTGTGTTCAAGTAAAGTTGAAGAGAAATTTGGCTACGAGAAGCTTCAATAGTTCAGGACTACCATAAACAAATTTTCTCAAACAGAATGAATAATAAAATTATAATTTGTAAAAGTTCTACGGTGTTTTACTAACTGAAAGAATTTACAATGAACTTACAATGAACTAAATTGCATAAGAAGTTTTTTTGCAGTGTACATCCGTTAGTGGAAATGAACTTCAGAAAAATTTAACAAAAGAAACGAAATACCGGATTTTAAGATCATAATGTTAATCAAAAGCCTTAAACATTGCAATGTAGTGAGAAAATGCGAAGATCATGTCGAACGTTGACATTTAAATCCAAACTAAGTGATCAACAATATTCAGATGTTTCTCTTGTTATACATATCGCAGCAAATGACTTGTATTTCTAGTACTACTTCTCGTTATGGTCGTGATACAGCCGCACGATGTCTCTTGCAACACTAATATCCGTATATCACACAGTTCTACACAAAAAAGAAACTACTTTTTGAAAAAATCAAGCAATAAACTTTTAGAGAATAAAAAACTTGTGTATCCAATTGATAATTGTTTAGAAGACGAACAAATTTGAAACTCCAATTCATTGGCTATTGAAAAAAGGAAATTTTTAAAATATAAAATTGAATTACAAAAGAAAGGTTGCAAATGAAAATTTTGTCATCTATTGATAGTTATTGAGGCTGAATATCATGAAGAAGTCAAATAAACTGCCAATATTTATCCCAAGGTATCAGATCCTTCTAGAAGTACGCATAGCATAAAGTTGACGGACGTATCTGAAACCAAGGATCTCAAGAGTTTAAAGGCACCGTTCAGACATTAGGCAAAATATTACGCAGTAGTTCTCCGTCAAGTATTTTTCTATCGATATTAGTTCTCTACTTTAATTTCCTACCATCGGGTCATGTAATTTCGAAGTAGATAGTTCATCGGTATTCAATTTTATATATTTTTTCCCTTTTCTTTGTTCTTTTGTTTTGTTGTTTTCAAAAAATTATCATTTTTTTTTTATAAACGAAAGGGCAGAAGTGTTCTTTCTTTTCGATTATAATCTTCAGGCTTTTTCGATTACACATTTTAAAAATTGTGCTCTATTATAAATTGTATTTTAACGAAAATGTTAAATTAAAACTATTTCAGTATGCAGAAAGGAAATAATCGAAAATCAATTTCATCAGTTTCTAAATAAATTCATTGTGGTGAAAAACCATACTAAAACGAACCAATAAAACAAACAATATGGAGGAGACCATTCAAATTGAATTAGTGTGAGTGCACTAACCCCACAATTCTACATGTTCATACGATATCATAACTGTACATGAAATGCACGTGTATGTACCAGCATATCGTACGGTTACTGCTGATGTAAAAATTTCATTTCATTTGACTTTGCCCACAAGACTAGGAATAGAATTTTTTGGTCAAGCATCCTTTAGTTCGTGTAACTAGTTATGCGATGCATATTCATATATGTAGTAGACATATACAAGAGAGTGTTAGCTAGAGTTTGCTTGTATGTATGTATCCTTAGGGTAGTTGAACCATACAAATCCAACTATATATCAGAGAAAATAGAAATAGAAAAAAATAAAAAGAAGAAAAAATATTTTTTGTGTGTATTGTTTGATGTTATGGTATGTAGTATAAGCTTACACTATTTGGAGATATTCTTGCCAGAGATGGAAATATGGATTATCAAGTACTAAATTTGAGTACATTTCTAAGAAAGAAAATAAAAAATTTAAGGTCTTTAGAAGTTAATAAATGCATTACAAGGCGCATTTAGGTTAAAAAATAAATAATTTTTAGATTATTTCACATTAGTTTTCCGAAGTTGTATCCTTAGAAATAACAATCCTATTATTTTCTTTCTGTTATAGTATACGTATGTATGTATACATGTACTTAAAATAGTACATTCATTGCCTATGTAATATTTTTATAAACCCATGTATGAACTAATACTGTACCTTTGTAATCAGCACTACACAGTACATATACATATGTATGCATGTGTCCATAAACGTACTGTTATGTGTGTGTAAAAACTGAAATAATCTGCATCGACATTGATGAACAAGAAAACTGTAAGGATTTTTTAACAAAATTTTAATAAAAATTTTAATGTTATACCACGGCATAATAAGAGGCACTGGTGGAAAACTTTATTAAAATAATATTTTCTGTGTGATATTTTGTCTGAATTTAAATTTATTTTGTCTTAGAAGTAATGGTCAGTCTATTTAATAGATTCAATTAATTTGGTTTTTATAAAATTTGTTCTTCTATTAACCGTTATAATTAAGAAAAAATATTTATTCTTAGGTCTTATTTACTTATTTGACTGCCATTATAAAAAGTTTTAGTGATAATGTGATGGTTTAAGAGTATGTTATGGCATTGCAAACGGATTTTATTCAATTTAATGAAACAATGATGTGTAAGAGGATTTTAAATATTAATCTTCTTTAACTAGATAAAGACCTCAAATATACCGCTGAAATAGTGAAAGATTGGCCTTTATAAATTGTCCTCATGTCAGTCTCAATTCCATTGATTATCTGTAGGATTAAAAGTAAATAAATAAACACAATAACTATTTCATAAATTGAATTTATCTCATGAATTGGGCATTTTTGCGACTTCAATTGGTTCTTTTCTTGCAAGATACGTAAGCCATTAATCTTTGCGATTTTGAATTTTTAAGCTGCCGAAGTCAATCTGCGTTGAATCGTTTCGTATTTGGATCCATATTACGAATTTGATTTTGTAAAGCATTAACCGTGCTGAGGATTTCAACAATTTGATGTAAGGTGCTCAATATTCTCCTCGAAGTCACTATCTTAACTGTGCACGTTTTTCTCAATTTCAGTAAATAAACTTATAACGTCGTTATCGGTTACTGTTTCTTCAGCTGAAAGTTCTTTTAAAATCATTGTTAGTTTAGCGAGTCATCTCTTCAGTTTGCTGAGATAAATCAAATATTTCATTAGTTAGTGTAGATATTTCACCAACAATCTGGCCCTGGGTATTCCATCATGCAATTAATGTTTGCTTATTGCAGTTTAGAGATCGCTGATATTGCAGAATAAATTACTTGAAATGAATTGATAAGTTCTGTTTATGTAGTAATTTTTATTTCTTGATCTAAAGGCTTGAGTTGAAAAAAAGCATCTGAAATTTTAAAATCTGTTGAAATTCTAAAAAAAACTTAATTTTAATCGCATAAAACTAGACCTAGTGTACTTGCTTAATTGGTCAATATTACGACTAATTCTCACGTGACCAAGCCATGGATTAACTTCACACTGAGTGGCAGGACCTGCAGTTTAAAGTCAACTGCGAATGACAGATTACGGAGGAACTTCTCATGGCAATTTGTTTACTCCCGAAGTTTTCGCAAAAATATGCTGAGAGGAGGAAGTCGCCACAGAAATATTATTATCATATTTCGTTTTTCGAGATGTCTGGGGTTGACGTTTGAACCACGGCTTCACGTCGAAAAAGCCAACTCAATACTACTTAGCCTACGGTTGGACAGTCGTATTATTTGTTTAGAACTGTTCCACGATCTGGTATGATATGTAAACGATTCATATTTTTTACGCCTGAGTACACTTCAAAGCTAAATGTATTTCATTTATTATTTATTTCTACATATGTTCGTACGGTGACAGTTGACATTTAAGTGCTACGGAAGTAAATATTCTCTTCAAATGATCTCTAGTCTGGTCATATTTTATGCAATCCATCGTTTTGGTTACAGTCGGAAGGCAAGAGTTTGGTATTCATCTGAACAATTTGTCTGATTTTAACAAATCTATTTTGAGTTATAGTGTGAGTTATGGGATCAAAATTTACATTATTGGATCTAACATAAAACAAACTCTTCTTTAATAAAATAAGAAAAGAACTGAAAAACGGATTTCAGTTGGTAATCAAAATTTCGTTAAAACTTGAAAGCATTTTATACTGTGTCCACATTTGTTACTCCTCCATACTACATACCAGGAGTTACGAGTTTCTCACCAAAGGGTTCCAGTCGTCTGCGACTCAAAAGTAGATTCTCCGAAAATGTTTGGTTTCTACTTGCGTTCCAGGCTAAATGTTCTGCTTTTTCTTCATTTTCAGTGGTTTCATCTTTAAATGTCACAATTTGCCAGTTTTCTTAAAAAATCTTCCATTTTCTCCGGCTTCATTATTAATGTTTTAGAAAGCTTAAGAAAGTGTGACGTTTAACAAGAAATTAATCCCAATAGTAAACAAAGCGATCAAGAAATAAAATAAAAGCAAACCAACACAAAAACCGATTTTTCTTATATTATATGTGCCACCACCAAATATAACGAATATTGTTAATATTAAACCAGCACTTTTAAAACTCGCGGAAAGGTGAACTTAAATTTTCAAGAAATCTTTTATTTCTATTAATTCTTATCATGTTAGTTAACGATATGGATGACTGAGTTTATATATTTTGGAAATCACCGCATAAAACTCATTACCTCCTCTGACAACAAATTGCCTTAGATTAACAGCGTTTACCCGAATGAAAGTGTAAAGTTAAGTAGAAAAATTAATGAAAACAACAATTGTGTATTTAATGCCAGTGATGGCTGGCTGCAGAAATTTAAGCAATGGTATGGTCTTAGACTGCTGAAAATTTATGGAGAAAAACTATCTGCGCAGACGCAATTAGCGGTTCCATTTAAATTAAAATTGAGAGAAAAATAAAACTCAGAATTAACGCCTTACCTTTATGAGCTGCTCAATTTCTAAAGTTGTACTAAAGAAATGATTCAACATAATTAAAAATGAGGAGGTAAAAATAATAAAAAGATAATGAAAAATCGGTAACGTGAACAAAATCAAAAAGATGCACACCCTTTGCAAACGAGTTCACGTTTCTGTAAGGTCACTGAAGTGAAAAGAAAATATATGCCAACTTTAAGTATACCTTTACTTGTCGAGAAATCTAAATATGAGAAATATTTCGAACATTACAAATCTCGTTCGAGGCGGAGGAAAATCATAATTTCACTTAATTGGTGCAATGTTGTGAACTGAAGATTTTTTTGTTTGTGTATAGCTTTAGATTGTAAGAATAGTAGGTAATTGTATCATATAAGCTGTTAAATACTTAAAAATAGTATAATACAAGTGCGCAATCCGGTTAAGTCTGGTGTCAAATTTGTTACCGGAGGCGTTTAAGGGTTAAAATTGTACTCCGAGTTTTTCCTGCATATGCTATTGAATTTTATGTATTTATTTATTGTTAATACCAGGAACTTTAATTTACGTTTTATGTTATTTCAAGAGACGTGTATCAGGTGGCCTTCCATCGTTTTAAAATGATTATTTCGAACCTGGAACCTAGACTTATGTCATTCTATTAATTCAGTATATTAACTCAACTGAACAAAATGAATTGATTTACTCTTGCGCAGCGTTGGGATTTGCTGGAATAACGATTTAATAAAAAAAAAAAAAATAAAAACCTCTTTTCGGTTGAAGCCCATTTTCTTCATGGTGAGTACGTTAATAAGCAAAATTGCTCTGTTTGGTACTCAGTAAACCCTCACGTGATGTTACAGGGGCCAAAGCACCCATTACAGGATGGTGCAACTTGTCACACATCTTATGCCACAATCTTTTTATTGCCGATTAATTAGCCGAAATGGTGA
>QOCX01002111.1:0-24985 GCA_005959815.1 Sarcophaga bullata | reverse complement strand
TCAAATAATATTGTAATATTTAAATTATAGTGTTTTTTTTCTTATAGACACGGACTGAGTGGAAAAGTAACGTCAAAAGAAAATTAGCTCAAAACAAAGCTGAGGCCAGGGCAACGCGTGGGGGCATTTGTCATATCAGCTAACAGACACTGAAGAGACTATTTTACGAATTTGTAACATTTTTCAGTCTAGGCGATGAACTTGACATAAACGAAGATTTCTTGGATGAAAATTAAAACCAATCAACGTCGTTAAAACGTACACTGTCTACAATTCAGATAAGTAGCATACCAAAAAGACGCAAAACAAAATCACTGGGGCATTACTAAAAAGTTTTTAGACGAAAATAGCAAAGGTAAGAAGAGTCTAAATGAAATTTTTTATAAAACGTTGGCTATTTCGTCTCTGATTCCCTGACCTTCACTTTGCAGACAAAATAACATTGTCTTCACTATTAGATAACGATAAAGTCAGCTCATCCTCATTGGTTTCAACATTATTGCTGCTGTAAATGTTGTGAAGAGCGCAGAAGGCATTTATAATTCATATTGGCTTTTCCGGATTGTAGTGTAATGTGAGCCATATTGAATTTATATTCTTTCGAGTTGTAGCTTGGATCTCTGTATGGCGTTAACAAAACGGGTTCGAAGCCATACCCACAATCTCCCAATAACTTTGAGCTCCGTTCTCCTGACTCAAACATTAGAAGGAAATGTCGTCTGGTACTACTAATGTTCCAAATAAATGCGTCATGACTATAGCCGGGATACCATCAACTGCTCGAATTTTCATATCAGGGTCACAAATCTAAATGAAAATGGATGTACATAAATAAAGAAAATTGGGCTCAAAGTTTGGTATATAAATAATATAAAATTGAGTTTTTGTACTATGTATGTATACTTACAATCATGACATTCATACTGAAATATCCTTTTCGAGTAAAGTATAAATGCTCGTTAAAGCTGGGCTTTATTTTCTTTATATGAGTCCCGTTTATGCAACCAATTATTGATATTTGATATTTGATATTTGGAGTTCATTTTTGATAGCACCCATTGACGGCAACTGAACCGCCCCATAACTTTGAGCACATCGTCTAAAATTGTATAAACTGTGCTTCTACTCAGAGATATGCTAGAGTCATTTTCAACAAATCTTTGGTATGACCCTTCAGCTAAAAATCGCAACGTAGCTGAAAGTTGTAGCAATGGTGGGATCTTAGAATGGGAAAGGTATTCCTTTACTGTGTCTAGCGCCATACATAAAGCGTCTTTGTTCAACCGGTAATATGCTATAAATCTGCAAAGCAGCTTTAGATATGAATGAATAGATATGAAATATACTTACGCTGTCTCCGGCAACTCAAGTGGGTTGCTGCAATCTCGCAATATTCGCCTTTTCACCTTTTGTGAACGCTCTTCCTCTAACAACAAAAATGCGCTAACAGCAGTACTCATGTTTTATTTATTTTAAAAAGATTTAATTTTTTTATTATTTAATAAGAACAGCAATTTTTAATGAAACACTTTATATTCTGTCAAAAAAAAATTTATAAAAATTGTAGATAAATACACAAAAAGTAAATTACAAAATTACATATGAGTTGAAACTCTATCCTTTTGTTGATCTACTCTTCTGGTAAATACTACAAACATGGTGATAATAATCAGGTGGTGAAATGTTACAGCTGATTTTTTATAGCCTTGCCTGATTGTCAAAATTGTGTTTTATTATTTGCGTGTTGTAAGCCTACGGAGTCAAACTCCTAGGATCTAGCAAAAATGAATTGAAGAATGGGATATAAATGTATGTTCTTCTTGAATATATATATCCCCCAATAAAATGAAAAGGCTGAGAGTTTTTATTTAACTTAGAATTTATTGCCTTCTTGGCGGTTTCTTAACAACTGACTTAACAGTTAGAAAAAATTATTTAAAAAAAAAGAATCTTATTCAGAGAAAAATAAAATTCACAAAAGTATATATAAAAAATAGGTATATAGTATTAGTATACCAGAAAATGGTACACTGAGATGAATATTTTGAACACAATTCAACATCCTCCGGGCTCCTTCAGTGTCAACTGTATCCCGTCCATTTTTCGTGGATGATCCATCCTGAGATAGTTGTAATGTCTCATCAAAGACTGGACTAGGTTGGGCGTTGGAAACTTAAAAGTGGCCCTACTTTTGATTTCTAGCTGCCAAGTTGCTACTATGTTCGTGGCGTCAAATGCTTGAGCCGCTTGGAACACTGCTTTGGCCGCGGATGTAGAGAGTTCGGGAAATTCTATGGCCTTAGACGTCAGGAGGAAGCTACAATTAGTTGAGGTTTGCAGAATAAAGGTGGCCACCCAGAGAGCTTCATTATGCATCAGATTTACTTTGATCATGGGTGGGATTAATCCACTTTCTTGCATATTAGGAAGATTTGGTGCACCGCTTATTCTTGGGTCCTCTTCAAAACTGGAGGATGCAGTTTGCTCCCTGCCATCGTCATGGAGCAAGGTGTGCTCCTGATTCGCGCCAGAACCGATCATGTGTCTGTACAAAACAGTTTAAGCAGTAGCCGTGCTTTTTAACGTGGGCTCTCCTTTGGGTGGGGGCCAAAGCCCGAAACTGAACACAATACTTAAGAGAGTGATTGCTTAGTAGAATATGCAAGAATATGCAAGTAGAATATGATTTGAATTAAATCTCTAAGATGGTGTTCTAGGTGTTAAGTAAAAAGTTTCAAAGTTTTACAATAGGACGTTTAATCAAACCGTTACTGGTCAGGATTTCGGCAACGCGAACTGCCTGATGTGTACCGTAAATAGCATTTTTACCCTACCAAGTCGCCACGAAGTCGTTTTCCTTCAGGTTGGCCTTTTCTATTTTCTATTTGCTTCTTCGATGCAGCTCGGTAATGTATTCGTTTTTCCAACAACGGGAAAATAATTGTTATATAGCCTTAAGTCGAGTCCAGCGTTACAGAAAGAATATGTTCGCCTCGAGCCCAGCATTACTGAAAGAATATGTTCTCCTCACAAGAGGTATTTGAAGATTTCAGACAAGGAGGAAATTGGGCGAGAGTTCAATATGGTCTCGATGTTTAGCGCCTAAAAAGTTTCTGTCAAATTTCTCCCTCAGGAGTAGATGCCCTCAAATAAACCGCTCCGCAATATGCTCTTTAAAATGCATCACAGAACCCATGAATTTGAGTCTGGTACCGAACTGAGAAATTTACCCATCTAGCTATTTTAAGATGAAATTTGTGGCAGGGTAGTTGAAAATGCATTCCATACCTTTGATAGTATATCTTTATCCCAATCTGATTTGCATTCACATAGCTCCTGCATAATTTAGCGACAATAACAATAGGCCATAACCAATCTAGAGGATCAAATAACTTAGCGATAGTAGATAAAATTTCTCGTTTAGTGTTATTTATGATACTTTGTAAAATTTATCTTTGGCATTCCGACGTATGCCTAAGATCTTTAATGAACTAGAGTTGTCAAATTTCAAAAAATCTTCTTCAAGAAGATCCTTCCGGGCCAAATTTTTCAAAAGTGCATGTTGATTGCTGGTTATCTTCTTCAACAGAAACCCGGAAATCGACGCGTTACAAAGTTATATTTGTTTTTCTTTGATGTCTTGCAGATTATGTTTTCCTGATAAAATATCATCAACGTTCTTTACAATCTTCGCTTAATTCAAAAAATGTTTTTAGTGTTAAATACGGTACGCTATTAACCCCAAAGGTAACTGTTTTTAACTAAAAACTTAAATTGAATCGTTTGATTTAACCCAAAATAAAATTTTTTGATAAGGTTTATTGTCCTCATGAACAAAAATTTGGCGATACATTTTCTGAGTGAACACTTATTTATAATATCTCCATGACAGAATAATTTACATGAGGTCCTCTAGAAGAGCTGAGCCTTGATGTAAAACATACTTTAATGAAAATCCACTAAGCGTTTTCTTGGATGCGTTGAATAAAACGCGCACTTTTAAAATTTACTTTCACGACGAATAACGGCTTGATGTGGTAGAAAAAAGAGAAATTTTTTGAAGGCTCATGATGAGTTACTTCTTCCATGTGACCCAAATCGATGTACTCTTGTGGAACTTTTTGATATTCAGCTTTTAGCTCAGGATTTTTATTGAGTTGCCTCTCCATCTGAAGGTATTGTGCGTAGGCTATGCTTTTCGATGCACCTAAAAAGATTTCGAAGGGTAATTTTCCTTAAACGGGAGTCTTACCTTCTCTCTGGTTGATGTTTCTATAAAAATTTTCACAATATACATCGTGTTCCGAGTCGAACTTTTCTGTTTCTACGTCCTCTAGTTCCCAAAACTTTTTCATTTGCTCTTGCAAGGCAGTTTCTTCTACTGATATGACTATGGTAGAAAATGACTTATACGTATGACTGGGTTCAGGACCTGACAAATACCATCCTAAGTGGGATTCCCTTGCCTCTAACGTGTTCTCGATATTAGATTTTATACCACTTAGGTTGATGAAGGGTAAATAATCGCTTCCTATAACAAGATCTGCTAAATCTAAAGACTCAATATCCGGAAGCTAGACCTTCTGTATGGGAGAGCTAGGTAGAAAATTAGCTAATTTTGGGGCAATAATTAGTTTAATTGTGATTGAAAAATCGGACCTCATTGTTCGAAACGTGAGATTACATATTCCTTAGACTTTCCAACCACCGTTCCTCCTAGACTATTGATAGTTGACGTTGAACTTTTGAGGATACAAAACTGTTTTCGGATCCTGCATCGAGTAGCGACCGAATAATAAATAGCTCACATGCTTGTTGTACGTAGATTCGAACCGTAGGTAGAATTGTTGTTCGTCCGTTCGGAAGGGAACCTAGATCAATTGGAAATGACTTTCGTTTTCCTTAACTAATTACGCGGGTGTTGTATGCAACTGTTTCCCCATGCCGTGGAGAAACTTCCGTAAGTGCCTGAGGGTTTCTCTATAGTGTTTCATTTCAATGTTGCTGTAATTCTTTCTGTTTTTATGGCATTTACCAGAAGTTTCTCATGTGTATTTTTGTAACGGGTTTGTTTTCCGTTTACCATTGCCCTTTATACATTTTTTATGTATACCATAATCGCGTCACACTGGTCTTTTTTGTCCTTTGATCCTATTGGTGCTTTTTACACCATATGTGTATATAATTGCGTGTGGTTTTTTATTCCTACACTGTTCTCTTAGAGATTATTTAAGTCATATCAACTACTACCGTACTGTATATACCTTTTTTGTTCTCTTATTCTTAAATTTTGTGTTTTACTTATCTTTCCTTGAAAATTTCTTCAAATTCCCTTGATTTTAACCTTTTTCCTGGAGATGAATTTGTTGACGACCGATCTCCTGTTTCTACTTCTTGCAGTTTTGCTTTTTGCGTGTACACTTTTATTCTGGTTATTGGACTTCTTGTCCCTTTCTTCTTGATGGAGTTGATGCTATGATCCTCGTTGTAACCTGTGGATCTTATGCCACTTTGGGGTTGTTGGCATTGCTGCTGGTAGCACACAAACGCCTCTGATGGTTATTGGAGCTAATGCCACTCTACGCTTATTGTGGTTGATGTTGCGAAAGCCTTGGTGTAACCTGTGGATCTTATGCTACTTTACGGTTTTTGTGATTGATGCTGGTAGCGCGCAATCGCCTGTGTTGGTTAGTGGAGCTTATGCCACTTTACACTTATTGGAGTTGATGCTGGTAAAGCATATTCGCCTGTGATGTGTAGTGGACCTTTTGCCACTGATTCGAATCTCAATCCTAGTACGCTAGAACTTGTCGAAGGACCAATTTGTAGGCTCTAGGAGTCAAATAAACTCCAAGGGTGGAGCAAAAATGAATTGAAGAATGGATATATATATGTAGTTCTTCTTGAATATATATATCCCAATAAAATGAGAAGGCTGAGGATTTTAATTTAACTTAGACTTTATTGTCTTCTTCGCGTTTCTTAACTACTGACTTAACAATTAGAAAAAGTTATTTAAGAAGAAGAAAGTTATTCAGAGAAAGATAAAATTCACAAAAGTATATAATAAAAAATAAGTATATACTACATTGCATTAGTATAACAGATTAATCATAATTCACAATATGTTAGAAAATGTTCCACTGGGACAAATATGTTCAACAAAGTTCGACAGTGTTAATTGTTTGTTTAAAATTTGTATATTATATACATATATATATTATATGTAATTAATATACATATGCATATATATATATATGTAATATGTATTTCTTTTTTTTCCTAATTTTATCCGCATTTCTTCGAAGTTTCTTTTTTTTTGCCGTTTGTCACCCCGTGGGTTTTTTATTGTTGTAGTTTGCTACCACCTAATATTAATTTCACCATGCTTACCTACATATCAGTCTTCCGCGTTTCTTTTCATTATTATTTAATGTGTGTATGTAAACAATAACTGTAAAATTTACAAAAAGCAAAGAAGCTGCTACAAAATAAGTTTTATTTACACTTATGTAAGTATAAAGCTTATAGCTATAATTATTATTTTTTTAATCCACGTCAAAATTCTTGGACGGAGGTAAGTTTATAAATTTCTTGGGTATTTAACTACTGTATACGAATAAATTAGAAATGCTATTACAATTTTAAGATTAGAAATGGCTCCAAGAAGAAAATGTGCATTCAGTTTTGACCTACAAATTAGGTTTCCTTTCATTCATAAAGGATTGATTGTTAGTGAGGTTACATTTACTATTTGCAACTCTACTGTTTCAATAGCCAGCGGTGGCAAAAAGGCATCCAATAACATATTGGCTCTGACAAACAAATAAAATCAGTTGCAGAAAGAAGTTCCAATAAATAATCATCGATTATTCGAGAACAATAGAGTTCAAACCAAATGAAAACCATTTAGTTCTTGTAGAGGAAATTTGGACATATCATTCAGTTATGCATAATTTTTCATTCTGACCAAACGATTGTACATCCAAAATCATTAAAGCTTGTTTGAGATAACAAGCAAGATTATTGCTTTTTGTAGTGACAATACAAATTGTAACTTCGAAGGTGCTGCAAAAAAGGGCAAAAATAATATTTTTCATAAAATGCCAAATTTTTAGAAAAAGAAATTATTGGAGTCAACTGTGTCGCCCACATTCTAAATAATTGTATACTAACTGCAACTGAAATCTTACCAATAGATATAGAAGTTATAGTTGTTAAACTATATTCATATGTTTGCATTTACACAGTTTTTTATTTTCTTTTCTTTTTAACACTTTATTTACAATCTATCCCTTTAGGATAATAAGCAAATTTGATACAATATTTATTTGACATATTTGTTGATCTCCATTGAGACCAATAACGTACAAACTTATGCAAATTTTATCTATAAATTAATTGTAGTGAAGTATATACTTACATATTTACAATAAGAAAAATAGATACATAATTAATTTCGAAATGGCAAATTCAGAATGTGGTGTCTTCTCGGTCGATTTATTTCGTTGGTATGATCAAGAAGAGCAATAGCTAATGAATTGTCCTGATGAATTAGCCTGACTAAATAGTTTTCACTGAACCTTCTTATTTCGTCTATTACCTTTAGAATGGAAAGTTCATTGACATTTGCACAGTTAGAGTGGAAAAATTTAAACAAATTTGTGATAACGTTGATATAGAATATAAAAAATTATTAAGCCATAGTAAAACACGTTACACATACATAATTGGCCATTACAATCCTTCAGTTAGAATTACGGCCTAGCTTCTCACACCACTTATGTTGTGTGTGTTATTTTTATACATGAGTGGCGGGACCTACAGTTTAAAGTCGACTCCGAACGACAGATTTTTTTGAGAAACTTTTCATAGCAATTTTATTTACTCTCAGAGTTTTTGCCAGAAATTTGCTGAGAGGCAGTTGCCGAAGAAATATTTTTTCATATTTCGTTTTTGATGTCTGACGGGGGTTACGAACCCTGGCATTTCGTCAAATAAGCCAACACACTACCTACTAGAAGTCGGCGACTACAGTAAAATACTTTGGTTAACTTTAATGTCAGCCTTAGGATGAATAATGGAATTGTTTTTACGCTTGAAAGAGTAATTTCTTATACAAGTTTTTGTAATCTTTTTAATGAGCTTTTTTATATGGCTTGGTTATTATTTATAAACAGTCAAGCTAAATACATCCATAAATATATACTGCGTTTAAAAAGTCAACACATTTCAATGCCTGAAGCGGCTATAATATTAAAAGAATTTAAATCAAAGTTAATAGAACGTAACAATGCAGTATTTTTACTTTATAAATATGGATACAATCAGAATTAAATACCGATAAAAAGTTAGTTGAAATTTTAAAATTTTTCTAAATGAAATATATTCCTTATAAAAACATCCTGAAAATAATCGATTTTTCATTTGCTTTGCCAACATCTAACGCACCAACAGAAAGAGTTTTTTTCTATAACTAACAATATTTTGACCATAAAATGCAATTTTGAAATGGACTGCTTAGAATTTAAAATATCTTATCTAACAGGTCCAATACTTCAAAAAAATACATTCTAAATTAAATTTACACACATAAGTATGTAATGTATGTCTGTATTTTAAATGAATTTCTTTTTTAATTTTATATATTTATCTGCTTTTTTTTCATGGAAATAATTGTCGCAGTAACTATAGCAAGAGATACAGTTGAAACTTTGAGAACTTCTGAACTCTATCGCTATATATTGACTATGCAATGTGAACTAACTAAATATATAATAGCTGCACCAATGGAAACAAAAGAAGCTAAATCAATTGCAAAATGTTTAACAGAAAATCTAATATTGAAATATAGTATATTTAAAACATTAAAATCAGATAGAGATGCCGAAATTTTAAATGAATTAATCAAAGAAATATGTACTTTATCATCACGAAACTCTTGATACAGTAGAGAGAAATCATAGAGTTTTAAATGAATACTTTTTGTCATTTGTAAATGAAGATAATTGGAGTGATTGGTTCCCTATTATACTCTTGCTTATAATATAACACCTCACGTAGATACAAACTACTCACCATTTGAGTTAGTTTTTGGTAAAATATCACAACTACCTTGTGAAAATATAATGACAGACAATATGACAGATTTAGACAATTATGTTAAGGAATTAAAATTAAAATTAAAAAATTCATTGGAAAATGCTAGAAAAATGATAGTTAGTCTCTATCACTAACTAGAAATTTAGAATAATATACAACAAAAATTAATAGCATAGATTTTAGTATAGGAAACTTAGTATTAATAAAATTAGAAAATAGAAAAAAGAACGAAGCTCATGGCGCTTCTATCTTCATACTTTGATCCCTATGAAATAACTAATAAAGACAAAATTAATGGAAAAACAAAAGTTGTACATAAAAATTTATTACAGAAATATGAGAATTAAGCAACTAAAACACAGGAATAATAACTAAAACATAAGAAATATAATAATATTTAAGAATAATGTTCAACATACATACATTCAATTTTTAAGATTTATTTTTCATTAAAAAAAATATTGATTATTGAATATTATATCAAACAGGCATCATACATACATCTTAAGAATTAAAATTTTATAGTCTTTTCAAACCTATAAAATTTCAACTGGAAGGTTAGGGGTGTAGTGTGGTATATTAACCAATTAATGCCCGATTTATTTTTTTTAGTTTTTTTTTTATAGATTTTAAACACGTACTGCTTGTGGTCTAAGAAACATTCTTTGTTCAGCGACTTTGCGAGCAAATAGTGGTAAGGGGGTGTTTTATTCTGGCAACTTAAGTTGCCACTGGGCAGATACCTGTCAAATTGACACCACACAGTTTAATTTGTAGTATAAAACTTTATTCAATATTTCTTTAATGTTACCAAATTAGTTATTCGAACTACACTAAATTATAATAAACTAAACATAAATTTGAACTGGCCGTAGTCTAGCAGGGAGTGTGTTGGTTTATTAGACGAAAGGCCACAGTTCAAATCCCCGGTCAGACATCAAAAACGCAATATGAAAAAATATTTCTTCGTCGACTTCCTCTCAGCAGATTTCTGGCAAAAACTCTGAGAGTAAATATAAAATTGCCATGAAAAGTTTCTCAAAAATCTGTCGTTCGGGTCGACTTTAAACTGTAGGTCCCGGTATAAAATTAACACACACAACATAAGGTGGTGAGAAGTTAGGCCGTAATGCTGACTGAAGGGCTGTAATGGCTAATTAGTGTGTCAAAAATTGGAACATGAATAACGATTTTAATGGACCAGATGATATAGCAGATTGCCCTGGCTACCGTAATTATAATCGAATTTGAAGATCCCTTAGTTTATTAAGGTTTATTTGAAGATTCAAATGCGCTAAAGTAATAAGTAATAAGAGTTTTCTTACAAACATAATTAGAAAAATATGAGTTTAATCCGTCAATTTAATACGTTATAAAGCCAAAAAGCTTTATATTTCATAATATCCATGTATTGAAAATAATTAAGTGCCTTATTACTTAAAGACATTTGGGATCAAAAAGAATCAGGCCAATATGGTACGTAGAAGCCCAGGATATTACAACTGGAGATAAAGCGCTAACCGTATTTATTTATACTGTGATGTGACGCTTATGCCATCCTTTCCGATATGCTATTTCTTTTGTGTAATTTCGTTACTGGCGAAATTAAACTGTACTTCATTGGTGATAATGAGATAAATACGATGGTACAAATGCAGACTGAAATTTTAACTGACGGCCGTCTCTTCTAAGCGGCATCCTAAGAATTCGCGACATCAATTATTCCATTATGATAAATAAAATTCTACTTAGAAATCCCAGCAATTCTCCGGCAGTACTTACGAAATATATCACAACTATTTTAAGGGAATTTATTAATAATGGAGTTATTTGTTATATCGATGATGAAATAGAATGGAATTTTTGGAACTGTTCTATGTAAGACAGCCATCAGATGAGTGTGTGATGAATTTTCAATTCCAACCGATTAACAGGCACGTCAAAAAATTTCAGGCTTGACGCTATAATTCTGAAGATTTATGGCAGATTACGTCAGTGCAAAACCATTGTTCGACTTGTTGAGGAAAAATTTTTCCTTGTATTATGCGAAGTAGCATTTAAATATTTTACGCAGCTTAAGGACTTACTTAATAGTGCAACATTATTGAAAGTATATGATTATATGCAGACACAAGCAATTTCGGCTATGGCGCAATTCTGTTATAGAAGGGATTGGGTGGGATTGGATAAATCCTATATTGAGAACTGCCACTACTTTGCTATCGGAATCCCGTTTAAAATCTTCACCGATTATAAAATGATAATGAACAAGATACTTTTTCCACCCAAAATAGCAACGTAGGTTTTAATTTGACAAGACTTTTCGTATGAGATCAAGGACACTGAAATGAAGTATGTTATAATAATGAGCGCTTAAAGGTCATAAAACTACTATTGGTGCGTGGTGAACTTTGAGTGACATTGAGATATCCTAATAAGGAATTAATTTTTGTACCAACTGACATGAAATGTGAGATTATAGAGATTGCACATATACAGGGATATTATAGTGTTGTTAAGATCGAACAGATTGTTTAGAGACAATACTATAAAGCTCAGTTGTTGCGCAAAGCTAAACGGATAGGAAGACACTTCGTAGAATATAACATAACAGATGCAAAAACCGACAAGAGAGAGTTTTTTTGAATTAGAATTGTGCCTTGAATCCTATTGAAATGGAGAAATTCCCATTTGGTACATATCATTTGGATCAAGTCAGTCCGTTGTTAGATGCAAAGAAAGCGTGTAATTAAGCCTTTGTCAAATAATTTTTACAACTAAATATTTTTATCCAATATCAACTGACTGAATCCCCTCCAATACTAAGGATCTGGCACGCTACCCGCTAATCTACAAGGCATCCTATATTTAAAAGAATAATGTAGCACATAAATAAAAAATTATATATTTTTCTAAATTTTTCCAAAAAACTAAAAAACTAAGTCAAACTAGAAGATTGGTTTTCTTAAAATATTCAAATTAGCTTCGAAATGATATTACAAGTCGACAGCAGGGGCCACGGTAGTTTGCTTGAGGTATGTCTGTATAATCCGATCCTCAAGAGACTTTGATCTGTTACACTACACCGAGCATAAGGTCTAAATAAGTCAATTTGTAATAAACATAATATAAATACAATCTTATCAGGTGCAAAGTTAAGTTCGATAAATTCCTGTGAATTAGTTATGGTATAATCAATGAACGAAAAAAAAACAACTTTGAAAGTTGTACTCATTCCCAGTCGTTTTGCTCTTCTCTCTTTAAAACTCAAAGTAAACTTTTGTACAAAACTATTGGAACGAATTAAATAATATAAACGTTCCTCATAAAGGTTTTTAGATTTTTTTTTTAAATTTACTAAAACTACTATTTCTAAACAGAAATCTGTCGTTTGGAGTCGACTTTAAACTTTAAGTCCCGCCCCTCGTATATAAAATTAACATACACAACATAAGTGAGAAACTAGGCCGTAATCCTGACTAAAGGGTTGTAATGGCCAATTATGTATGTTATGTGAACATAAATTTCTATTTATTTATATAAATTCTTGAAAACAATAATTAGCATGAAGAAAAATTTTGCATTTTTTGTACATAAATAAAGTCCGACCAGGACAAGCTTTGCAGCGATGGTATTTTTGTTCTATAGGGGGAACTAGAACAATATCTGTTAGTATTTCTTCATTTTCCGAAAGCCCCAGCTCAACCAAAATTCAAGTATTAGCGTTCTTTTGTGCGATGACCTAGCATATTAAAAATTTCTAATTATGCGCATAAATAAAATGCAAACACTGATTTCACTATTTCACTTCAAAAAACTATGTAATACAATAAAACACATCAAAGTACAAAAAGTACACCCAACATTCAATTATAAAAAATATTAAATGCATTTTGATGAAATTTTAGTTTAAAACAAAATCTGAGGTATATTGCTATCTCAAACATATTTCTTTTTTGAAAAAAAAATTATAATATTCGATAAACTCACATTTGAATCCAGCAGCCTAGGTTAAAACCCATACAATAAATACTTAAAGATTAACAGCTTTTATCCTCCAAACTGTAAAAGCAATCGATACAAAATAAAAAATAAATAAAAAAAACCCACGTGTTATTAAAAATTTCTAACGATTACCGTTTTGTTTTTACTCTCAATTTCCTCTCAGAGCATTAAAACTAAGCCAAACTCTGCTGGCAACTTAAGTTACCACTGGGCACTAATGGGTTAATGAAATCATTTCGGTCGTATATTAAAAACAAAATAAACAAAATCTGAAAATGTGCCAAACAAAGACCAAACAATAGTTAACAAACTTTAAAACAAACTATTGCGTAATCTGATATCTTAGAAAAACACAATGATTGTTAGTGTGTAATACTTTGTAAATTTGATAAAATATGACATACATACAACATACATACATACATACATAATTGGCCATTACAACCCTTTAGTCATAAAGTCATAAAATATGAATCGTTTGCAAATTCCAAAATATTATGATATAATTTTTTGTAAAATAAATTGTAAATAAATAAACAAATAAACAAAAATATAGCAACAACATCACTATCACGAAAGAGAGATAAACAAGTAAACAACAACACTGGAAGGACGAACGTAAACAAGATACACAAACAACAAACAGGAAAGCATAAATAGAAGGCGAAGCCTCGAACGTTCGCCTTCAAGAACCTTCATCAGACTGTTTACGTTGTCCTATAAACAGTAAGGTAATGCATGCAAAGATAGAGTAAAGTTCTGTCAGTCTTGTGTGAAGATCTCCGTTACAAAGGAGACACAAAATTGTGCGAAGAATAAAGAACTTAATTAAAAACTGAACACAAATTTATTTCTACTTGCAATCTACGAGCTCATATATCGAACATTTTTTAAAGGTAAAAACGTCGGAAGTGGGACTGCAAAATCTGAAAGTAAAAATAAATAAATAAAATGAAACTCTCCGAATTAAGAGCGGAACGGCTAAACCGACAGCTGGGTAAATTAGAGTTGCCAACAACGGGCACGAAAAATGAATTCCAGAGGCGTTTAAGAGACGAACTTCAGCAACAGGGCATCGATATCGATTCTTACGAGTTCTAAGACGGGGAGCAACGAGATTGACCGGTCCCTGCAACCCTCAGCGTCATGGACATAAATTCATTGCTGACGAAACAAACGCAAAAGCTACTTGCTGAGTCTCAAAAAGATAGCGATCAGAGAATGGAAGATCTACTTGCTGAGACGAAGAAGCTAGTGATCAGAAATTGGAAAAATGTAAGTAGTTTAATAATTATAATTATTGTAGCTGATGCACCACAGTAGCAAACACCAAGCTACCTGAGCAACAGGAAGCTTCTAGACCTGAAAATTAAAAACTGCAAGCAAAATTATTGGCAAAAATTTAAAGGAAATTTAAGGAGAAGTCGGTCAACAAAAAAATTACTAGTTTCGAAGAAAAGATGTCAAATTTGGAAAAGACCGTCGACCGTCGAAAGTGATCGAGTTAGAAAAGACCTTTGACGGAAAAATCGTTATGATGGAGGAAAAGGTCAACAACTTCCAGAGCCAGCGACCGGAACTAGCAAGAGTCGTATCAGAAGGTATCGGCAGGATAAAAACACCTTACTTTCATGGTAGCTCGCGCTTATTTGTATTTAAATTCCAATTCAGCAGAAAAGAATGGGACAATGAGGATAAGGCTTTGATTTTGGCGTTAAAAAGTATCGCAGCCAAAATTCTAGAAACCATGACAGCTAGCCGCCGAAACAACTACGACAACTTAATGGTGGCGTTACAGCGTAAATTCGACGGCGGGCACAAACGGGAACTATATCGCATGGAGTTAAGGTGCCGATTGCAATAAACTAATGAGTCACTCAGAGGTTAGTACAGCTCACATACCCAGGAGAAAACCATTCGTTGATAGACAACTTTAAAACTTAGGCGTTTGTTAATGGAATACGTAACCCAGACATCAAACTACCGGTATGTTATACACAGATCACAACTTTTGCAGAGACCATGGACGTCGCATTAGCTTAGGAGACCGCTCGCACGATTCTAGACCACAAGTAAGCAAAATGCGAAAAATGAAAGTCGTGGAGGAGAAAGAATGCCTTTTAAATAAATTTGAAGAAATGACGGGGCAAGTTTTAGAGGAAAATCGACAAGGCTTCCACAAGCAAGGGCCACACAATCTCCGTATCAGTTATGCAGCAAAATAACAACAACCTTACGGCGTGCGGGTGTATGTTTGGCAGACAACTCACCTTCACTATAGGCACCGGTGCGACGCAGTCTATAATCAGACCAGATGTAGTAAAGGGGAAGTGTGCGGTACTGAGTAATGTAAAACTACGGACAGCTATCAGAGAGTCTGCTACCGGGAAAACAGAGGCGAAGGTAACTATAGCCAACATTTATGTAAGTAATATCTTTATTGTTGCTGATGTTGTGGACGAGGTGAATGAATATGAATATGAATATGAATGTTGAATATGGGGCAACAGATACAAACATCAGGTGCACGCCAGCCGAACGACAAAAATTACCACCTCAGAGTAAATCGTTGATAAGGGCGCGTGTGGAGGGAGATTGTGAGGAAAACCACTTGTGGGTTGTTGAACCAGCACCAATTCAGACGGATTTGTTTCCAGCAAACGCCCTCGTCAAATCGATTGAACAGAGAATAGTCCCAGTGAGAGTGCTGAATCTATCAGGCCAGGAAAAAGTCATCTGTAAAAACTCCAAGGTGGCCCAATATGCTCCAGTATAAGCAGTAATAAACAGCGAACGATTGCCGGAACCTGGGGAAATGTCAGCCAAGAACCAACGGAAATTTGATGTAAATGTGGAGAAATGGGTAGCAGGTCTAGCAGCTCCAGAGAGAACAAAGCCAAAAAGATGCTAGAGGTACGCTTGCGCTTTCGCCACAAATAATAAAAGTCAAGGTAGAACAGCCACGGTCAAACATGAAATTGATACTGGCGATAAAACAGGCACCCAGAAGCAAACCACTGGAGAAGCGTAATGAGGTTAAGGAGCTAGTCGATAAAATGAAAAGGAGCGGTGTAATTGAACCATCATTGGGTCCGTGGAGCTCACCTTTAGTCTTAGTCAAAAAGAAAGATGGCAGTAGAAGGTTCTGTGTAGACTACAGGGAGCTGAATGATGTCACTAAAAAGGATTGTTACCCGCTACCGAGAATTAACGATACACTCGATACGCTTAACGGTGGTTGAGTGGTTCTCCATATTGGATCTACAAAGCGGATATTGGCAAGTGGAGATTGCAGACAAGGACAAGGAGAAAACTGTACCGTTTGGGCCACATTTGAACGGCTTATGGAACGTGTGCTAAAGGGACTGCATAGGAAGACTTGTCTGGTGTACCTCGATGACATAATAGTTATGAGCAGAACCTTCAACGAGCACCCTACGAACCAGTGAGAAGTTCTGCGGCGAATTTCAATTGCCGGACTAAAATTAAGTGTAAAGAAATGTGCATCTTTTTACTGCAGATGGCATATGCACGGACGAAGAGAAAATACGAGCAGTAAAAGACTCGTCCCCAGAATCTTTATGAATTACGCAGTTTTTTGGGACTCTGCACATCCTTCTGATGCTTTGTGTCTAACATAGCTAGTGTGGCTGCAAGCTTACACGAGCTATTGTGTGCTGCACCAGTTTTGACGTATCCAGTTCCAAGGAACAAATTCATTTTAGACAGTGATGCTAGCGGATATGGTATTGGTGATGTACTTTCCCAAGTGGTCGATGGTCCAGAGAAAGTCGTATGCTAATATAGTCGCCCACTGGCTGAGCCTGAAAGGAACTATTTTGTGACCCAACGTGGGCTACTTGCAGTGCTATGATAAGTGCCCGGCCCATGACGCCTAAATCGTCCTCGGATTAATTAATTCGAAGGTCGGGCGTTAAGGTATATTTGGCTCCACTGTCGGACAGTTCAGCCTCCACGCGAACATTACCGCCAATGGTATGAGGCTGATCGATTTCGCCGCGGCGCGTAACATGGTAGTATGTAGCACCAGGTTTCAGCATCACGACATCCACAAGGTCACTTGGATGTCCCCTGACCGATCAACATCCAACCAGATTGATCATATTGTGATTGACGGAAGGCACGTTCCCACTGTACTAGATGCACACATATTTAGAGGTTCAAACATCGACTCGGATCACCTACCTTGTCGCAGCCAAGGTTCGCGTGTGCATTAGCGCCTTGAGGTCTGCGCGCTCTAGTAGCATTGTGCAAGCTGGACGTTAAGAAGCTGCGATCACAAAGGACAGCTGAGGCGTTCTCCGCTCAACTCTCCGATAAGCTCCGTCGTTTCCTATCTAATCTCAGCGACATTGGTGACTGCGGGCCAACATCTCCCACCTCCTTGCTCACTACTGCGGAAACAGTCCATGGTTTCGAACGGCCCATCAAAACGAATCAATGATACGATGAGGAGTATCGGCGAGGTAGTTGCAACGCAAAACGCCGCATACAAGAAGGGATGAGAGACGCCTTTAAAGACGAAAGAAGAGGGAGCAGGAAAGGCGTGAGCGTGAGGAATCGAGATGTACCGATGTAGGAACGACGCTCGAAAGTTCTATCAAAAGGTTAAGCGTCTAACCGAGGGTTATAAACCCGGAGCGTTATCCCTGCAATATGAGAATGGGAGCTTGGTGACAGATCCGCAGGGAGTGCTGAGGTTGTGGAGGAAACACTACTCTACTCTGCTAAAAGGCGATGACGATACCAATACCGCCTTTAGAGATGATGTTCAGTACCCGATCAATGATGACGGCATGGATATTCCGCTGCCTAGCCATGAAGAGGTCAAAGTCGCGATTATGCGACTTAAAAACAATAAAGCGACAGGTCCTGATACCCTCCCCGCTGAGTTTTTTAAGAGCGGTTGTAATGAGTTGGTAGGGCGCAAGCACCAGCTTATTTACAAAATATGACTAGAGGAAAGTATGCAAAGATTGGAAGCTCAGTGTCCTCTGTCCTGTCCTGAAAAAGAGAGACCCTACGATATGCGCCAACTATAGGGGTATAAGCCTTCTTCTTATCGCATATAAGGTTCTTACAGTCGTATTGTGTGAACGACTGAAGCCACTCGTCAAAACACTGATTGGACCTTGTCAGTGCGGCTTCCGACCTGGAAAGTCCACCATCGACCTCATCTTCACACTACGACAAATCCTGGAAAAGGCCCACGAAAAACAAGTCCTTAACTTCGTCATGGAGAATGTTTTGCGAAAGGCGGGAGTGCGTCGCAATGACACAATCTTTCATAAAAGTGTCCAGTTGCTTGCGTACGCTGACGACATTGACATTATAGGGCGTACCAAAGGAAGATGCCTTTAGTGCTATTGAACGGGAGTCTACTAAGATGGGTCTGGTAGTAAATAGGGCAAAACAAAGTATATGCTATCGACAAGTGGAGAAGTGCGGCGTACTGATTCTCAGATTACGGCCGATAACTATACTTTTGATGTAGTCAAGGAATTCATTTATCTTGGCTCCGCCGTTATCACCAAAAATGATGTCAGTCTGGAGACACATACGCAGGATCACTTTTGCCAACAGGTGCTAATATGGTCTCAATAGGCAATTGAGTAACAAAGACTTATTTCGTGCGACAAAACTAATACTCTACAAGACGCTCATCCTACATGTGCTGCTTTACGGCGCAGAGGCATGAACCTTATTAAGCACTGATGCAGCTGCCTTGAGAGTATTCAAGAGAAAAGTCCTACGCAAGATCTTCGATCCAGTGCGAGTTGGCGAAGATGATCTCCTCAACGACATGGACGTTGTGCAGCGTATTAATATCCAGCGACTGCGCTGGCTCGACCATGTCGTTCGAATGGAGGAGGATGCTCCGGCGAGACGGGTATTTGATGCGGAGATCTAAGGAAGTCGGCGAAGAGGATGACCTTGTATCCGTTGAAAGGACCAAATCGAGGAAGCCCTGTCATCGATTGGCGTGAACAACTGGCGTAGGCGCGCAAAAAAGCAGAGGCGTTTGGAAGGATGTGTTGCGTAGGTTGAAATCCGTTAATCGGGTTGTTATTACCAATTAAGTAAGTAAGTATAGAATTATTTAAGTTTAGCAGCGAATTCTTCTATAGAACGTTGTAGTCCTGCTTGGAGATATCTTTGTACAGCTCTTTGTATCGAGCCACACATTTTTATATGCAAAGACATACATATACGTCTGCTCTTGCTTTGACATCGCTTGAAGTGTATTTAACAAATTTTTTAAAGTTATCAAAAGTATGTGGCAACTTTTTTTGTTACGTAACCTAGAAATTGCACAAAAGTATTTTCATTCATGTAAAGAGGCCTTATTATTATATAGCAAAACATTTTGGTAGGATAATTCATTTTCATTAACATCATCAATATCATCCTGAATATCTCATATCTCTATCTTCTCCAAGCTTTTAAATGCTACTCGGTATCAACAAGAACAACAAATTGCCTTGCACCTGTATGCAAGTGTTTCCTACTGGAATGTTTTAATATCTGACAGTTTCCAGGAACCGTAATTAATTCTCATTATAACGGAATCTATATTTTGCTTCCGAGACGATATCCGACAAAAGTCCTCATTACCTCAAGCGCATTTGTTTTGCTTCACTATGTGTTTATTTTCGTTCAGTATATCATTACAAATTCTGTTCCCATTTCACATGATAGATATGGCTTTAACATGGCATGTATGGTACATGGCATACATCCAGTAAAGAAAACAACATGAAGTAGTTATGATTTCAATGGCCAATATCTTGACTTTCCCTAAAGTAATTATCGGAAAAGGTGACATTAGATATTGTTAGCTGTCAGCTAAGAGCGCCGATTACATTCCTAAAAACTTCCACGTTGTAAAATCTGATAAAGCAGAAACCGTTAGAGTTGTAAAAAATGCATTTTATCGACAAGGGATGCTTTGCAAAATTTTACCCATTTTCGGCCACTGTACCAATTTGGGTATTTATGTGCTCGAAATTTTTTTTTTACTCTTTCTTGTTTTTCTGTATTTTATATAAAAAATTAATTATTCAAACAATCTAACTAATTTTGTGTGTTAAATTTACCCATGAGGAGAGGGGAAACTGAGAAATACATAGCAATTTTATTTTACACTGAGATTTTTTGACAGATCCTGCCGAAAGAAAGGTCGCCAAAAGAAAATATTCTCATTCATATTTGTTTTTTTTTTTTTTTTAGATAATCAGGGGTAGAACTACGGGCTCTCGTCTAATACACCACCACACCAGCTATTAGGCTGAGGCAACTACTGATTCTTATTATAGCTAGAAAAATGTCTACCCACTAAGGGCAATTTTTTGAGTGCGAGATTAACGATTGAGTTACCTTTAATCTTCGTATTCAGGTTTTGAGCTTGCTTGATTTTACGCTTTATCGTAATCTTGATGGTTTAAGCTTCGAAAAGTTTAAGTCGAAAGTAGTTGACGAATTTTATGAAAAAACAAAACTTTTATGTGAGCGAAAGCCGAATAAGATAAATATTTAAGCGATTATGAATTATATAAAACCCAAATTGATAATAGACATTCTTAATTTATTTATTATTTATCAAAAATTATTTTTTTTTTACTTAAATATCAATTAAATTTAATTGAATTTAATTAAATTTAACTGGAGATTACCTTAACTTCAGTTTAATCTCTCACCAAAAAAATGGCCCTAAGAGCTTGAAATCAGATTATGTAAAAGGCTTAAACTTAAAATTAACATATTTCTTTGTTGTTGACGTTATTGTTTTTGTTCTTGATATAAACAATATTTATTATCGCGTATGATTAAAAATGCTTAGGTATTATATAAAAAAAGCTTTTTGTCTTACATAAACTTTTTAAATGTGTACATCTGGACACAAATAGATTTTTACGTTCTATGGTATAATTGTCAATTATAGGTTTAGTACACATTGTCACATAATTCTCAAACTAAAGACTGCAATGAAAGTGGCCTGTAGAACTTCATGTGATTTAACAGTTTTTCCAAAAGGACGGTACATATTGTGTTCTAAGATAAACTTAGATTTGTTAACATTTGTTATTTTATTTCATGTTTTGTTATTTATGGTATGTCTTGATTGTATGCAACTAATAGCACGACTAAAGAATTAATTCTTTCTTTAATGCTCTAATTAAGTTCCTGTTAAATGTTCCACCAATCTGACATCCGTACACACTACTTTAAAATCGTATTTGCCTTAGGTCAGACGTTTTATCCATTTAATAAAACTGCTCGACTAATGACTGCGTCTAACAAAAACCTTAAATTTCCAAAAACTGTGGGATATATTTTTAAAGTATTTACTAACTAAATAGTACTCTTCTCTTTCAAGTGAAAGGGATTTTTTATTTATTTATTTATTTATTACAATACAATTGCAAGTTATATTTTAATTACATACGAGCTGAGTAACTTTTACCATTTGTCGGTGAAGGGTAACAGACCAGAGTCTCTGGTGGGAATCTAACCAACGACTCTCACGCTAATAGTCTAGCACACTACCCACTAGACTACCAGGGCACCCAAAAAGGTATTAAGCAACTGCAAACTTTATAAACAATCAATTCAATGTT
Organism: Sarcophaga bullata; assembly: GCA_005959815.1. Lineage (NCBI taxonomy): Eukaryota > Metazoa > Arthropoda > Insecta > Diptera > Sarcophagidae > Sarcophaga > Sarcophaga bullata. Next base: position 3,239 of record QOCX01002111.1, on the reverse strand, counting down.
ATCACTTAATGAGTATTAACAAAATTAAAACAAAAATCATTTTGTTAAAAATTTTTACAAAATAGATGACTTAAAAAATATTTTCGTTTGCATATCAACCTGTATTTAGTGAGCACAGAAAATATTATAAGCAAAAATGTATTACCGACCAAAAACAGTTTCCATTTCAAATCAGACATTGTATACACAATAGAAGCGCACAAAATTTCAATATCAGGGCGTGTAATGGTAGATTTAGTAATTCGTGTTTAAAATTTGTAATTTTTTGCTGTATCGTTGAATTTTTTTTTTCTTTTTACTAGCGTCTACTGAGCCGAACATTTTCCAGTCACTATTTAGAGAATTGAATCATGCAGTCTGTTAGGCCGAACTTATCAAAATTTGATTTCTTTAAAATAGATACGATATCTTTTATTTGTATAATAAATTTCCGTCTTTAATATTAAAGTAAAGAAAAATAATTCAAGGTTAAGAAAACCAAAGTGATCGTGTTAAACGCGTGGACTGTATGTGGGGAAAAGTGCAAAGGAAAACCTGTTGCTTCAAATGTGTGATCACTAAAAAGATTCAAAATTAGAAAGCGTCCAAAATTCTCAAATCAACCACTAGAAAAAAAAAAACACTTTCCTTTTGTTTGGTTTTTGTTTCACTCAATAAGCACTCAAAAGTTTTCACAATTTTACCAATTTTTTTTTTATTGATATTCTTAAATTTTGATTTTTTATTATTTTTTTATAAATTTACATGCACTTTTCGAAATATAATTAATTTGTAATATAGAACCGAATGAACAAATATAATATATAGACCCGAATGAACAAATATAATATATAATTAAATAAATTTGTTTTAGTGATACAAGTTTATCTTTATTTCTTTTTTAATCAAATTTAGTTTCATCCCTTTGGATGTTCAACAAAGAATAAAAAAATTAAAAAAATTATAAACCCTAAAGGTATAAAATTACATTGTAGTCTATAAATGAAAGCTTTTATTCAAAGACGACAGCGCCCTCTGTTGACCATTTAAAAACAAAATTCTGTTTATTGTTACCAGAAGGACGGACAGGTATTCGCTCGTTAGGACCATAAAAAACCCCATCCGGGCCCTTGGCCAGTACTTGCAATCCAAAAAAGGTAATCTTGCCTCCCAATCTATTTCTTAGGAAAAAGATTAATCGAAAAAAAAAGAAAAAACTTTTGTATGTTTTAAAAAGTTTGAACACAATAAAATTAAAATTCACCCCCCAAAATAATTGGAAGCTTGCAGGGCACTTTTCCCAATTTTTCTGATTCCGCCAAGGCCCAGAAAAAGTTACAAATGGGGGAAATTACATATTCCAAAAGTAAATAGGGCATCATGGTGAAAGGATTGTTATCCGAATCTTGAGGGCCTTCCAAGTTGTTCCCCTACTAAAATAAAGAACCTAACTAGCTCCGACGGGACTACCGGTCTTTTTCCGCCGCTTTCATTGACCTTGGAACGAACTAGTCCCCACTGTGGAACTTATTAGGGACGGGGAACGAGGTCCTTATTTTTTCTTGGGGCTAAGTGGGGGTTGTTCCTCTTCGATGCTTTATTTTTTCCCAATTACCTTCCCCTAGGGACCAAGAAAGCGGGACTAGGCGTTCTATTTCGCCGGGGGTAAAATGGGAAAGGTTTTAAACCCCTTTCATCGGGCCCGTGTATTTTCCCCACAACAATTTTTCCCACCGGAATTGTTCCTGGGGCTTCAAAAGGGCAAATTCCTTACCCAAATTTATTCGCCCTCGACATTCTGCACCACCCTTGGAAAAAACTTTCCTTGGAGTTACCATCATATAAAAGCAAAGGTTTGTTTTTTCTTAAATTATTTGGGTTCGTTAAAGGATTACAAAGGTTAACAATCGGCCTTGGCAATCGTTCCAATTTTCGGGTTGTTCAAATCCCAAAAAAACCAGGTATTCCAGGGGCATGTCCATTTCTACCAAGCCCGGTAAATTACGAAATGCGTCCCCAAAGGGGCACCAGAATTTCCAAGTCGTAGGGCCCTATTAACTTTCTCTTTACGCTTGCTTGTGTTTCACCCCAACTTTAACAATTTTTTCCCTAAAATATCGGCGGGTAAGGTCATTCTGTGCGAAAAAAGAATTCTATCTATTTTTCCACTGGAATTTGGGGGGACTTTGGAACCATTTGGAAACAATTTATGCCTTACGGTTCCATTTCGGCTTCCCAAAAATCCTTTTTCTTAAGATTTCCCGGGCCGGGGAACCTCTATTTTTCGTATAACCCCTGGGACAACTAATTGAGAAAGGCCCTTTCGGAATTCAAAGCTCTGGTTTAAAAGGGTTTTCCAGTTACAAAAATCCAGCCAAAATACGCTTTTCCCTGTTTTTTACAATTTAGGAATTGCCAATATTCTTCTTGAACAACCCTTCCAACAAAGATTGGTTCCAGGGGTATAAGGGGTTCCCCACCACCAATAAGGAAATTATCAATGTTGAACCCCTCTTTTCATCGAATTTTCGGAATCCAGGCCAACGGGGGAGAAACCCCCCGAAAAGGCTTGCTGATCTAAGGAAAAATTTTATCCAAACCCGTCGAAATTGGGGGGGGGGCAACCCATACCAGTCAATTTTGGGGTAGTTACTAAAAAAAAAACCCCGTTCACCCTCTACTTTAAAAACCTTGTATCCAAAAAGCGAATCCAGACAAAAAACGAACCATTTGTCTTCTTGAAACTGTTAACCCGTTAGAAAGTTCCCCGTTTCTAACCCGAAAAAAAACTCTGGGCATTCATCCTTACCCGTTGGGCAATTTTCCTAAATTTTTCTGGCAACTGTTTCCCGAAGTTAAAAGGTTGGCCCTGAGATCCCCGGATCTATTCAGGGGCCTAAAGCTTTTAAAAACATTTGCCCCCCTCGATGGCCCCAAAATAACCAACTATGGCCTGTCCCTAAAAAGGAATCTGTTAGATGTGGGAGGCCAAACAGGTTATGCACATCACTTTACCAAGGCTTTGCGCTTACACGGTTAGGAACTTGTCGCAATCCAAAAAAACTTCAAAAAAGTTCCTTGGAGGGATCCAGAACCACCTTCCCCGGTGAAGGCAAAAAGTGTGATGTCGGGCCAAATTTGCAGTTGGAACATTCACATTTTTGTCTTTGCAATTTCATTTAAACCTTATGACCCCAAACTTTTCCAAAAACAGGGTTAATACCCACAGGTTTTTCTGGCTTTTACCACATCAAAAATCT
>QOCX01002110.1:0-16529 GCA_005959815.1 Sarcophaga bullata | reverse complement strand
TCTGAGAGTAAATAGAAACTGCCATGAAAAGTTCCTCAAAATTCTATCGTTTGGAGACAACTTTTAACTGTAGATCCCACCAACATAAGTGGCGTGAGGAAGTTAGGTCCAATGTAACGACCAATTATGTATGCCTGTCATAAATTGGATGGCGTATAAAGGCATTTGAAGAGATTGCAAGTCTTACAAATGTCTTCATTGCAAGCCACTGCTTAAGATATTGCTTCTGTTAGAGAATATGTGCGAATTAATCCGAATAATCCACAACATTCTCTGTTGGATTTTATGTTTTACTCAACAAAAAAAGCCGATCGCCAATTCACATCGCTTTACTTACTTATTTTGCCGTTACAACCCATTCGTTAGGATTACATCACAGGTTCTCCATGATTGGCGGGATCTACAGTTATTGTTAGGTTTACACCACAGGTTTTCATAGCACCAATGTTGTGTATGCTAATTTTATCCATGATTGGGGATCTACAGTTTATTGTCGATACCAAATGACATGTAAAGCCTGCAGAATCTAAAAGCAATTGTTGAAAAGCCTTTTCATACGGAAAACTATTTGTTGAGTCTGGAGCGCATTACATGGATTGGTTTTTGTTCAAAAACGAACTGAAAAGAGCCATTAGCCTAAAATAAGAGTGCTATGATCGATTGATAACAAAATTCTTTAACTAGAATTACCCAAGCAATGTAACACAATCGATTTTGGCTTTTAGCATGAAAACTTCCCACAAAAAATAATTTTATGTTCTGGCTGTGAAAATCAAGATTGGCTCAGATTATACGCGTATTTTGTTCAATGTTGGAGTATTTCAAAACTTACATTTCTCAAGTCGTTGCAGCTAGTAATGGTCAGTAGTATTGCAGTGGAATTTGATTGTAAAGTCGGATGCATACGGTTGTGTGGACTATCTGTTATAGCTTAACTGACTGAAAATTCCAATTGTAATCATTACTGGTCTTAGCTCGTGCGAATAAGAGGAAATATCGAGAAATTATGAACAGAGTTGTACATCCGAAAACAATTTGTGTTCCATCATGGCATTACTAGGGCTCTTGTAATGAGAAACTAGCAACGAAATGATCATTTTAAAAAACTGTTCAAATTTAAGCGTTCAGAATGCCTTTTTGTTGAAATTTACACTGCCTGCGATGTTTTTCCTTTTCAGTTCTATTGCTCATTTCTATAAGCCTTAATGTTTAGACGATTTTTTGTTGTTGTTGTCATTAACCAGTAGTGAATGGAAAGTTTTTGGCAATAAACGAAATCAAAATGCCGCAACAGCAAATTAACAAAACTTTTCGAACAACAATGGTGCCGTCAAACCCGAAGTAATTGCAAGTTGATGTTGCAAGTACAAAACTTTTTCTCTCAGGCGATATTGTTCGGCTAATTTCGCTTATTTCTTTCGCTTATTATTGTGCCTGAAAAAAAGGCTCAACATTTAGGAAATTTTCAAAAAAAAGAAAAAAAAACTGCAATTTTGCAAAGGAAAGAGAGAAATAAGAACGAGAACAATGGCAACCAAATAACAATGGCAATAATGTTATCAAAACAACAACAATGACAACTACAACAACTATAATTGGCTTTTAAAAAATCATAACTGTTTGCCATTTGAAAGGTAGCAAAATTACATTAAAGTTCGTTCGCTCGTTCGTTCGCTAGTGTTCTGTTTTGTTTTTGTTGTTGCTTTTCCCTGTCGATTCCACATCAGTTAATCGACAAAGTTTTTTAAAGCAACTCAGCCAAAATGGATAAATTTGTTGTTGTTTCTTATTTTTTTTAACCACTTTTCGTTGAAATTAAGGCAATCGCCTTTCTCTCTCTCTCTATCTCTCTCTCTCTTTCTGTCCTCTTTTCCAAACCATTTGCTTTTTTTTTTGGACAATTTGCTTTTTTTTTTTGGAGGGCCCCCCAAATGAACACATGTCAACGAGGCTGGAGTAGAAATGAATGAATTAAGAAAACAGAAAAACATTCAACATGGGCAGTCAATTTTCTTTCGGGGTTACCATCAACCCTTTTTATTTCCAGTTGCAATAGCTTTACCACAATCAATCCCACAATGAAACAATTTGTTAACGTAACTACCCCGAATAAGCATCATCGTAAAAGAAAAAAATTTGCTCGAAAAATCAGCATTGAGAACGTGTTCCTTTAGCACCCGTCATGAATGCTCAAACAAATTGGACTTCATATGATTAGCAGTGCAAATCCACTTGTGCAATATTGAGTCCGTAAGTAGTTGCTATTATAGATTAGATTATCCGCCATCCTTTCTCTAATAGAAGTAATATTTTTGACTGTGTGTACATAGCGATCAAGTATAAGCCTGTGGTTCTTTAAATACCTTGGACCTTAAGTTGATTGTAACGACCATAAACGAGGTTAAAAGCCGAATGCACAAACAAATCCTTTTTTTTGGCGAAACCACGAGATTTTTAAAAGAAAGTGGAGTGTTCAATGCAATTTTTTTCTTCTTTAATTTAAAGAAGTGAATTGAAGGCCTTGTAACGATGCTTATTGCAAACAGTTTTCGCTGCTGCTATACATGCATACTCTCAGAGTTTTTGCCAGAAATCTGCAGAGAAAGTCGCCGAAGAATTATTTTTTCATGTTTCGTTTCGTTGGAGATGCCTGAGCTGGGCTGTGAACCATGGTCTCATGTCTAATAAGACAACATACTATCAACTCGACTGTGAATTTTTCTGAAGATTACACACAGAACGACAAGATATTTAAGCCAGAAACCAAACTATATTCGGATACTGCACCGTATGCGAGTTCGATATCCTAACGTAACAGAGTAAGCTACACAACGGCATCAACGGAACTAAAAACCTTTTGAAAAGTATGCGATTTGGTTTCTGAATTATTCTCTTTTAAAATTTGTTTGTTATCTTGAAGTGTTTACATTCCCTTTCTATAATTCTATGACAAGCACTGCTGTTCAATCATTGGTTTCACGAATTTTTTTCATTCGAAATTGTAATTCGCCAATTTATGGTCCTTGCAACAGTAAAAGCATAAAATGAGAAAATTTCATTTCAAGACGTCAAATTACAAACGTAAAGAGAATTGGAAATGGCAACGATAATAGAGTAAGAAAGAGATAGAGAGAGAAAGAGAAGAGAGAGATTAGAAGAGAGAAGAGGGAAGCCAAAGAAAGTAAAATTGTTCAGAGAACATTTAAGCCATTTATGATTACTATCTCTGTGCAACCAAGCAAGCAAGCATGCATTTTCCATTTGTGGCATCACACAAAAATGTTATATAAACATGCAACATTAACGCTGCACAGCTACTACAACAACAACTAGAACAACAACAACAAAAAAAAAGTTGATTTTGAAAAGAATTTCTAGAAACTGGCATACAAGTAAGCAAGTAAGCAACACTAATGCCATGCAAACACTTTCTCTTTTTCTCTGACGGCCTCTTCTTTTTGTTCTCTCTCTTGTACTTCATTCAGTTAATAGCTGCTGTTGGTGGTGGTGGTGGTGTTGGTGTTGGTGGTTTCTTTATCACTGGCTGTACAAATCATGCGGTTCTTTAGAAATTCGACTGCATTAATGGAGCCATAAAAACAAGAGCTCTGAAACATTATTGAAACCAAAACGCATATTAAAGGAAAACTGAAAGAGAATACAGAGAACGAGCAAAAGGAAAACAAAAAAAAAAGAAGGAATTACATTACACAGGTTTTTAACAATAAAAGACGTCTTTTTTGTAATTTCTTTTTCATTTTTTGTGCAGATAACGTTGTGTTATGGACACAAGGACTTTTGTAGTGAAATAGCACCAAGTGATGGGGAGGTCGTTAACAAGAGTGGTGGAAGAGTAATAAACTAATTGAAATTCCTTTAAAATTTCTTCTTTTTTTTTAGCGCAATTAAAGACAAACATTTCATTCATGCCTTACATAAGAGGCTGTGTTTTGGCTATAAAATGGAAGTAGAAATTATGGCCAGAATTTAAACAAGCTGATAAGTTCCGTAGACTAGAATGACTATTTTTGTTTGATTCTTAAATTATGGGAAATTCTAGGCTTCATAAGTTAAAACAAGTTTTAGGTTCACAGTTCCTATAGAAGTCGTTTGCTGGAATATCAGTCCTCTAGGTATGCTTACTAAAGGGACAGTGGCCCTTGAGAATCCCTACAAAAAGAGAAGAGAGTCGATCCTCTTCTTATCTGGAAGTTAAGCAAGCATAAATTTTATCTCCCGTCTATTTCAGTGAATGACGAAAGTTGTTACAGAAATAGTCTGCCTCGTTCACCACGGTCAGCTAATTAATCGTGTTTTCAATATCCACAGACAACTAATGATTGCAATCGGAATAATACAGATGCCTCAGCTGAAAAGTCAGCTGGAATATACACAAGCTTCGATAGGTTTATCAATGACCGGCTCCCTAAGATTCCTTGTACTGCAGACTCCTTAAATGCAGATTACAACCCTTTAGTGAGGTTTAAAATCTAGCTTCCGATACCAGCCACGTTGTGTGTGTTAATTATATCCATTCGAAGCGGAATCTATAGTTTAGCGATCACTCTGAATGACAGATTAGAGTAACGTTTCGTGGCAATTTTAATTACTCTTAGAACTTTTGCCAGCAATTGAATTTCATTGTGTTCGTGATAACTAAGGTCGGTTTTGAATCACAGGCTGTTGCCCAATAAGTCAATACACTATTTACTAGACTATGACGGCTCAGGATTTACTTCAAAAAATGAGGTACGGAATGATCCACGATATGCCTAACCACCTTCGTACTTAAACGCGTTGAAATGGCGCTGTCTTTTAAGACAAGGTTTCCACTGTAGTAGTCATTGCGTTGCCACTCCTCAAGAGCTGAATTTTTTTTTTTTTGAATGCTTTTCGTAAATTTCTTTCCCTATATTTTAATTTTTTGCATTTCTGTTTCAGGCCAATTCTATTACAGTACACATATTAAACATGCTTATAACCCACCCATTTTAAAAAGGAATCCCACACTATTACTCCAACCTTGAAGAAAAGAAAAAATTTTTTTTTATTGAAAATCGTATTCTGGTCACAGAAATTTGTCACACAAACCATATATCATTAATGGGACACTGTTTCATGCCCAGATGATTTATTTCATTGGAATACTTATCCTCAGGGTCCAACTAAGTTTCATTTCGATTTGCAATAACACAAGCTGATATTTCAAGCAAAATGAATACTGATTGTTCGTAACAAAATCCCATTTTCATCGTTTTACTCTTTTTTTTTTTACTTCCTTAAAGAATTTCATCAAAATCCCTTATTATAGGCTATAAAGGCCTACTTCTTTTGCTAAACCCCTTAACGATAACAAAGATAATCAATGAAATAGAAAGAGAATTTCATCCTAAAAATTTCAGTTTTTTTTTCTCTTCCGAAACAGTTTTTGTTCACAATGAAATTTTACAATTTCTTAATAGAAATTCTTTTCCCGGAATATGTTTTCTTTCGAACAGAACAATGCGGAGCAAAACACATTGTATTCCTATCACTGAATGTGGGGGGGGGGGGGTCGGACACGTGCCGTAAGAATAAGCGCTGTGAACATTTATTTGATTGAATTTTGGCTAATCAACCTTAAAATATAATTGATGAAAAGATTAAAGCACACAACAATGCAATTGAAAGCCAGCAGAAATAGGGGAGAATATAAAACATACTTTTAGGCGTGCTACAATCCCATTTTTTTCAAATACCCGGGATCTTGCTGTTATAAAATTAAGCTGAAATAAATAAAATATTGTATATTCGTAAATAATCTGTAAGAAAAGTAACTTTTAAGCTGATAAAGAGCTTTCCATAGCTTATAGGCTTAAGGTAAATATTGTTGCTTGATATCCTTTAAGTATGCAACAATTGTTATACTTTTTAAAGCCAGTTAAGAGTCTTATACATGTTAGCGTCTTTGAAGAAAATAATTGAAAAGAAAAGATAAATGCCGCCTATCAGTTGATTGCTTTAAGCCCCTAAAAGAATGTTTCCAATTTCTGATTCATTTGTGTTCTATCCGGGAATATTTCTGCGCTCAAATGCCTATTTCGGGTTGGCCTATTAAAAGTCCAATTTAATGTAACTGTGAATTTGAATTGTATTGAAACTGTATGCGTTGGATTAATTCATAAACAGAGATACACGTCAACATTTCGCTGCCAAGCCTCAAATTCAAAGTCATAACTACCATTCTACTGCTGTTGTTGTGTTGTTGTTGGTCTTTTAACAACATACACATGTCGCTGTGAAAGAAAAAAGAACAAAAGCACGCATATATGAACAGCAAAAAAAAAAGCGCGTAAAACATTGCCAAACGTATGAACTGTGGCATGAATATGAAGCTTGCTCTTGACATGGTAGTAAAACCAAAACTAAACAAAAGCAACAACAATAAGCTATAAAACTAAAATCAAAATAACAACTATGCTTAGCATATAACATTCAACAATTACATCAGCATCGACATTGTGATCAGCAGCAGTAACCTTGTCTATGGTTGCCACTGCTTGCAGCAAATGCTTCAAACCGCAACATACGTATGTATGAGCACTTGTACATGCATCATAAGCCTTCCATTATAAATTAAAGAAGGTACAACAGTAAATAATAGCCAAACAGCCGAACATGCTGAACACGTACAGCTAAACTTTTGTTTTTTTGCTACATAAATACAGTAGAGGGCAAAAAAATATTTCGAAAGAAAAAATTCAAATTAAAATCGTTTAAAATAAAGAAATTTATTACTCCGATAACAAACAGGTTTCTGTACATTTCAATAACTTTTAAAGCCATCTTAAGCCATTTCTCTAAAAGTTCTGCTCATATTTTACTCTCTATTGTATTTCACAGGTAAGATTATGCTTCATGTACTTTTTTTTAGCAGACGCATATCAATGACAGACACTGCCACAGTGGTTAGTGGCATTGCGCTGGTTCGATGCGAGTTTAGTATTCAACATACCATGATGCTTCATACCAGTGAAAGTAAGTGCAGCACGTAACTGAACTAAATTAGAGCATCAGAAGCAATATAAATTCATTTTAATGGAACAAGAGAGACCAAAAAAAAAAAAAAAAAGTATTAAGAAGCATCAAAGTGAAAATCAGCACTTGTATATCACGGAAGTTGAAATTGAAATGAAAAAAGAAAAAAAAAACAAAAAAACCAAAAAAAAAAAAAATATTAAATGTAAGGCAAGAGGATTGTAGATTTTGTCACAGATTTAAGCATGCGCTTACATGCGACAGACTTTTGATAAATTTTAAACGATATTTTAAATAACAGCTTCATTGTTGCTGTAATTGTTGATTGGAGAAGTTGAAGGAGAAGAAATCAATTAATCTTGTGCAAACTTTCTCAAATTCTCCAATTTATACCTCTGGCACGAGTTAAGTCTTAAATATGTAGATCTAGAGCTTACAAAAGCTGGCCAATGACATTAAACATGTTCAATCGCATTGATATTCTTCATCATAGGCCCTACATTCGACGCTACCAATATGTTAAGGTGTACTTATAAAGCCTTGGACTAGTTGGTAGTGTGGTACTCTATTAGACCGTAAGGCCACGGTTCAAACTCCAGATCAGGCATCTCAAACAAAACGAAAAAAATATTTCTTCGGCGATTTACTCTCAGCAGAAAAAAACTCTGAGAGTCATGAAAGTTTCGCAAAAATTTGTTCATTCGGAGTCGACTTTAAACTGTTGGTCCCGTCATCATGTGTAAAATTAACACACACAACATGGGGTGATGTGAGAAGCTGGGTTGTAGTCTTGGCTGTAGGGTTGTAATGACCAATTATGTATGTACTAAGCGGAGTATCCTAAACTTGCACTTATTCACACTTAAAAAATCACATGATTTTCTCCACTATCCGGATTGGCTCAGAGTGTGTTTGTAATTCGAAATACTGTGTCACTTATGTGTCCATGACTATCGATGTGACGTAGTATGTTCAAAGAATAGTTTCTTAAATTAAATTTAATTTTTTTTATTATTTACAATATATTATGTAAAGTAAAAAGAAATGCATCTACTGCAGATTTTCTAGCACTTTTAATCTATTAAAACCTTTTGTCCTTAACAAACATTCAAGAACGATAAAAATGATAATGAAATCCTTCATTTTGACAGCATTATTGTAAACAAATGTATTATAGAAAGCAAAGGAAAGATTATCATTTAAATTAAATGCACAACAACAAAAAAAAAAATAAAAAAAATGTTCTCATACATTCACTATTACATACAAAAGGAAAGATGCTGCTAGAAAGTGGACATGTAAATACACCATTCCTAATTATAAAAAAAATAATTTTTTTTCTTAATCCTTAGAAATACATTCTAAACGGATTTGTTTTTTGTAAACAGAATTTAAATTTAATTTTTGTTTAAATTACAGTGGTTTTACTTTAAATTTCCTAAATTGTATGTTCAACGGTGTAAGCGAGACTGTATATGTACGTATAGAGAAAACTCGTGTCTCTTTATGGCATTGAAAATTAAATTTCAACGAATTTTCTCATAAAATCCAGTTAATGCGACAACACGAAAACCATAATGATACAGCACACGTACACACACACACACACACAGAGAGAGAAACTTGAATACACGCACCCTGTTTAACATACATGCTGTGACATAATTACGACAACAATACAACCACAAAATCTTCAGTGTTAAACAACAGCATGAACAGCGACACACGACTACAATACAACAAAACAAAACAAAACACAAACACAATAAGTGTACAACACAGTACAACGACCATGCAGCACAACAAAATAAAAAAACATGAAAAAACAAAACGAGAGAAATTAAAAAGAATTTCGTTAAGAGAAACAAAGTAAACAGAGACTTAAAAATAACAACGTTGTACGAGAGAACAACAGAGACCAAATATCAATACATACATATTGACACAAACACACATATGCAGTATATAGTAGCAGTAGCAGTAGCCTAGGAAGTAATATACCTCGTCAACAATTAAATTAATGAGACTACCAAACAAAAAATCCCATAAAAGGAGAAGCAAGGAAACAAAAAGACTTTAAAAAAAAAAAAAAACACAAACAAAAAGCGACCAGGAGACATAGATAGCGGAAGAAAGAGAGTGAGTTGGTGGGTAACACATAAAAATGTTAACAAACTAACTTTAAGGGAAGGGGCGTATAAGATGTTACTGAATCTTGGTTGATTCGTTATTTTTTAGAAACGATATGTAAAGTATATAGTTGTTGTGATGCTATGTTGGCAACATTGGTATAAAATGGCTAAGCGTAGTCATAGTACCCCCTCACACCCTACTAACACGGCGGTTATGCGTGTAACAAAGGTCGAATTTGTAACGCCATTTCGTAAACAACACGCCTGTGTTTGTCGACACTAACCCGTCCATTTATTCACATCACAAAACACACAACTGCACACATTTTTATAACGTAACCAAAAACCTTTCATAACTACCTAACTCGCGTAATATACACTGAAAAGAACTTTGTGAAACATACACGAACACGAAACTTCACAGGATGTGTTCTGTCGCCGAAACATTCCAAAATCATGAAATCCTTTAAGGCAGAAAGACTTTTTTATGTTCAACAAGGAATGTCACTTCTTGACCGGAAACACACGGCAGAAGATCAACTAAAAATACAAAACGAACAACAACAATTAAATAAATGAGACTACCAAACAAAATGCCCAAAAAGGAGAACAAGGAAACAAAAAGACTTTAAAAAAAAAAAAACACAAACAAAAAGCGACAGGAGACAAGATAGCGGAAGAAAAGAGTGAGTTGGTGGCGTAAACAGCATGAAAAATTAACAAACTAACTAAGGGAAGGGGCGTAAACGATTTTACGGAACTGGTGATTCGTTATTTTAGAAAACGATATGTAAAGTATAAGGTGTTGTGATGCTATGTTGGCAACATTGGTATAAAATGGCTAAGCGTAGTCATAGTACCCCCTCACACCCTACTAACACGGCGGTTATGCGTGTAACAAAGGTCGAATTTGTAACGCCATTTCGTAAACAACACGCCTGTGTTTGTCGACACTAACCCGTCCATTTATTCACATCACAAAACACACAACTGCACACATTTTTATAACGTAACCAAAAACCTTTCATAACTACCTAACTCGCGTAATATACACTGAAAAGAACTTTGTGAAACATACACGAACACGAAACTTCACAGGATGTGTTCTGTCGCCGAAACATTCCAAAATCATGAAATCCTTTAAGGCAGAAAGACTTTTTTATGTTCAACAAGGAATGTCACTTCTTGACCGGAAACACACGGCAGAAGATCAACTAAAAATACAAAACGAACAACAACTGCTCGAGTGATGAAATGAATGCGTATTTTCTTTTAAGGGACAAGACTTTCAAGGCCTAACTGCTTTTACAGAAACATGACGCTGCATTCATGAATATCTGATTGGCAAAATTGTGTACTTTTTAAATGTTGTGTTCCTGCCGAAAACAAACACAATAATTGGGCTTGCATACTAACTCAGAGTATTAAAAGCGAAGCCGAATCCATCGTCATATTTATTACTGAGTTATCTACACGACAGAGCACATGGACTAGTTTTCTCTGGATGGCAAATATATTTTGAATGGTTTTGTCAAAGAATCCTATTTTCATAGAAGCAATGGGTCTAGCATATTTGGGTCTTAAAAGCCATAGTGGTAACACCGATTATTGCTTATTCCGTCAAATAACCACAACTCCCGGTTGGCATCTCTCAGCCATTCCGATAGTTTTAAGAAAATGTGAAGTTTTTTCAAATTGCCTTAGCCTAGACATGTTCGTTCAGTAACTTCTGAGTTCCTAAGAATCCGTCTTCTTACATTCCCAAGTGCCAGACAATGACAGAGAAGATGTTCTGGGGCCTCTGTTTCATCCTTGTCTTTACCGTTTACACAGAAGTCGATGTAAGGTAAACGTTTTGGGCATATGCATCAGAGGCCAGTTGTTACAGTGGTGACGCTGATCAATTTATAAAATACTTCAAGCAGACTCGTATCGTGGCTGTCTCTGCAGTGGATTCGGTGTAGTCTCCAATATTCTTTGCAAATAAATGAAGTTTGTTTGCTTCTCTGTAAAGGAAACCAAAAAATTAAAACCCATTTTCTCGTTAGTAAAGCTGTTACGTTTTAAAGTCCACGCTTGTTGTTGATTTAGCCATATATTAGCTCGCTTATATTAGGGAACATCGTTGAGTGGTATCCATGAATGTTTACAATGTAACAAAATTCAATCATTTATTTAATTAAACAAAACATTAAATTCATCACTAGATGTTGAGAATATTTTTGTTTCACTGTTATTTGGTTTTTTCTTTCGTGTTTCAGTTCTGTTGTTTGGTGAAAGTAGGCCCAAAATCTGGCATATGGGATTTTCTATATTGTTCCTGTTTTTCCTTTGCTCCCCTCTCTCTCTCTCTCTTCTACCTTGCCATACCACATGTTAATTTTACCAAACCATGTTAATGATGGTGAAATTCAGGCCATCAATTGATTAACATCGGTCGCCTCACATTGTTTTAAGCAATGTTCGTCTGTCGGTTAATGGAATTTAATTTTTCCCTTTGTTGGACTTAAATGCCTGCAGTCCTGTTGTTAAATTTCTATGCCCGTTTAACTATTGTGTGTCTACACACCCCCCAAAATAGAACATTTGTTTGATTTTAATGGCATTTAATAGCAGCAGTACTAGCAGCGACATCAAATTTGGAAAATTGCTTGAGGGGGAAACGGAGCTACAAGAGCCATTCGACTGTTATGAACTTTAAATGAAAATAGCATGTGATAGTATAGGGAAGCTGTATTGGCTAGGTGAGCAAAGCAATAAGCTTACCCGTTGCTGGATCCTAGTTCATGTGGCTATTCCCGGCAGAGAACAAGCAGAAAAGCTAACTTGGCTCTATTTATACGTCTTTTGCAGTTGTAGCCTCAGTTTCATTACTTTGAAGCGCCAGAAATCTATTGAAATTGTCGTCTTCACAGATGAATATAACACGATCAATAGTTGGAGCCTTTATATGATTGTCAATGAAACGAGATAAACAGAGGGGGCTGATCCTTGTATATAATCTTTAAATGTTTACGAGCTTAATTACAACAAAGTGACGAAACTATAAACTCTTGTATTGTTCTTCGATCCTAGAGAAAGTTAAGAGAAACATTTATAGGCTCGAAAGTAAACTGGGGTCATCGTATTCCGAAAAAGGCAAAATTATGATTGCCATTTGATATTCAATGGCAATCTTTGTAAATCTATGAAGGATTGTTTACCTGACACATTTCTTTAGCAATCATAAGTATTCTCTCTATTTAAATGCCTCCTCCGCATGCCTTTACTGACATTCACTGACATCATATGGATAAACCATGCCAAGCTTTTATCTTGACAAATTTCGTTTATATTGTATGTCAGTGTTGGTAAACGTGCCAAATTATCGATTTAATCGAATTTTCTTCAGGCTGCTATTTTAATTGTTCTCAAACACTTCACTCATTCTCTTTCTTGTTTGCTCTTGGTCTTCTTGTTTTCCATGACCAGCGACAGATATCTTCTTCGAATTTCCGCCACAGCTATTTGTTTGAGAGTTTTTCTTCATTTATTCTGTGATGACATTAAAGAAGCTTTTCCAACATATTTTCAATAAGTTTCATGAGAACACAAATTAATATTTTCCTCAAGGTGATATCCAAATAATCAAAGTGCGATGAAAATCATTCATAAACCACATGCCTTGCTTGGATGGCGTTCATTGTATTTCAAGGAATTGTTTGACTGCAGTTTTCTTCATCTTTTTTTGTTGTTGTTGTTTATTGTTGTTGTTGTTGTTAAGCCATCTGCAGGGTATGAACTTTCAATGATTTGTCCAAAAAGAAATGCCAAAAGAAGAAAAAAAAAAATTTAAATGGAAATGGAAAATACAAAGAAAAATTCTCACAGTTTCTCTTGTTTTTAAGTTAAGTTTTCACGTGTGCATGTATTCTGAATTTTTACCTTCAATCTTATCGGCTATCTGCATAGTAATTCGCTCTGATATATGCGGGTGACAGTGATATTATATAAAATCGTCATCATTGCATACAAACTTTCTTTAGTTTTTCTGTCTTTCGTTCACTTTTTTTCCTTTAAAATTTTTCATTCAATTTTTGTATTTTTCTTGCATTTTTATGCGTTATTTTCTCAATCTTGTTTAAACAGAGCAAAAAAAAAAAAAAAAAGTACAAAACAAAAACAAGAAGAAGTGAAAAAAATATTGATGACTTCAATACCTTTACCATGACATGCATATAATAACACACAATATAATTACAGTAAATAAGTATTTGTATAAAGGATGCAAACAGGTAGTGCACAATAATTTATGACGCGTAATATTTCTTATACATTTTAATTAAAACATTTAGTTACCGTGTTTTAAACACTTTCCATTTTAATATTCTTATTTAAAGTTTCTTTGTCCCCAAATTGTTGTATGCACCCTGTTACTTTGCTTATGATGAATGTTTAACGATAAACAAATATGAACTTCATGCGGATGCAAGTTTAAATGCCAGAGAATGTATGCACGAGGCGCTGATTTATAATATTTATATAATATCTGGACAAAAGCAACAACAAAAACAAAGAAAATGGTGGCTAAATATGAAAGAAATGAATACTTAAGAGTACATAGCTTGGTGCACATAATATGAATAAAGGAGAATAAACCTTGAGTTCTTTCAGATCTACAGTCTTTCATCTCTTCATTTGTTAGAAATCTTAGCTCTTTGAATAGTTTTAAGAAGCGAAAGCCTTCCTATGGACTCCATTCTTTTGGAACTGGGTAAAAGCCTTGTGTAAAGAAGATAAGAGTCTTAGGGTTCATAGCAGAAGCTTAAGACAGAAATTTTCTGCTGCACATACAGAAATTCTAACATTTTTGACTGGCATTATAGCTTTATGGTAACGGCATGTCATCGATATAATACAACGATAACGATAGTCGCACCTAGAGTAGACATTGTACCACGACAGTCCTAAGATATTTTACTGATGAACCTGGTGAGAACTACGTCGATTTCTGTTTCTTGTTTAGAGATTAAAAGGAGGAGAATAACACGCTAGTACTTGCCTGCATTACACCAACGAGAAACGCAATCAAATTAAGATAAGTATTCGAACAGGATTAATTATTCAATTATCTTTAATGTAATCTTTCTCTTAATGCCACCGTAGTCTAGTAAGCAGTGTATTGGCCTATTAGACGTAAAGCTACCGTTCAAACCCCAGGTTAGACAACACCAACCAAACTAAATTTGAATATTTCATCAGTGACATCCTATCAGTAGGTTTCTGGCAAATACTCATTAACACACTCAACATAAGTGGTGTAAGAAGCTAGTTCGTAATGCTGACTGGAGGGTTGTAATGACAAATTATGTTTGTATAAAGACTTTATCGCCCTATCGTATAGAGCCAAGAATCCTAAAGATTCGAGTCGAGTCGAGTTTGTTTACTTCCTACCTTTAAATTGAAAATAAAACAAATTGCGTGTAAGATATTGAAGTCGCTGCTAGTCTAGGTGGTAGTGTGTTGCTTATTAGACGTTAAGGCCGTGGTTTAAACTTTCGCTTAGCAATCTTTTGGCAAAAACTCTGAAACTAGATTCTCATTCTGAGTCGAAATTTAAACAGCAGGTCCGCCTCTCATGTATAAAATTGAACACACAAACATGGGTAATGTAAGAAACAAAGGTTTAATCCTAATGACCAATTAAGTAGGCAAGTGTAAGCTGGTACATATTAATTAACAGGTGCTTGTAAAGAATCCCGTAATCCTGGCTTATTATAGGGAGACATTATGAAATAACCATGTTATTAGAAAAGTTTCCAAGACGAGGAAAAGCTGAAGATAGGGCTAAACTGGAATCCCTTATCGTATATTTACATTGTACATAAAGAAATATGACGTCAAGAATAGTAGATGATAGAAGGCTTCATTTTGTTTGTTTGTGTTGCATGCTGTGTGGAACATTTTCTGGTTGCAAAATTTTTTTAAAGTTTACTGTTTAAATAACAGCAGAAAAGAAATGAAGCTGGAATTTATTTTAGGGCAAGAAGGCGATGAAATGAAGAAAAACGCTTATGAACAGCAGGTATACAGGTAGGTATTGTATGTCACATTGGCTGTTCACCACAAAGCATAGGGGCTCTGAGACTGTATGTAGTCTTTTGCGTTATCATTTTCATTTCCTCTAACATGAAATGAAATTATTCGAAGCCTCTGAAGAAGCATCCTTTGCTATGTAGTGAAATAAAATGCTTAGCATAAGTCCTGGGACTAAACTCTTTCGCCAAGTGTGCTTCTTTTCTATTGGAGAGGATTTTTCGTGTCACCTTTGCTGGGTTGCTTAGCTCGTATCCAAAGCCGCCTGAGTATCTTTAAAAGGTTTAAGCTACAGTGGTGTCATATCTTCGTCTCAGATAGCACTCGTTACTGGCATATTCCATTTGGAATGTAGGAAACATCATTATAAAGTCATCATAGAAACTCATTAACAAGAATGACTGCCAGAAAAAAAACGTTCAATTTCTAAAAATAATTACACATCTTTGGAGGTCATCTCTAAGCATACAGAAGATGCCATATTCATTATGTCACACACACACACACGTACACACATACACAACACCATATTACTATCCACAAACTAGAAGAGAAACCTATTAAAATTACTTACAAAGGTCATTGTGTTCATTTACTTAAAATGACAGAAAATATTTTGAAAATTAAATTGAAATTCTTGGAATTCTTTTATCTTTCATTTGAATAATGCTCTTAACATTGAAAGTAAGAAAGAAAGCAAGAAACTTGCTTAATCGTTTAGAAGAGCAGTTGGCAGTTGAAAAACAAAACTTATTTTTAATCGAATTCAGGCAACTGCTGTCCAATACAATGTTTCAGGTGCTGACTGTTGCCTATTAAATAAATTTGAAATTTTCAATTGCAATAGTGAAACATTCTATTTAAGACAAGCGTTTCTAATTAATGAATGAAAAACAATTTATGCGCAATAGAAGTTTTGAAAGCATGGAACACATGGCTTTGATTAACTTAAGAACCGAGAACAGAGAACAGAATTATTTAAGGTGCAACAATTTAAAGAACAAGTTAAGTGAAAAAGGAGAAAGTAAATTAATTAAATATTAAGTTTCTAAAAAAAAAAATGGAAAAACGAACATATTAACGTTTGCAAAACTCAACATTACAAAAATCAACATGTTGCTTAAATAAGAACATAGAAACATTATGTCTACGGCAACATGTATAATGAGCTTAGCAATCAAACATGATGAAATGGTATGTATATATGCATGCTGCTCATTTAGAAACCTAACAACATTGATTTATATCAACATGTATAAACCCTGCAACATTAATTTTTTTTTGGTGGCAACATGTAACGTTAAG
>QOCX01002109.1:1565-23288 GCA_005959815.1 Sarcophaga bullata | reverse complement strand
CTACCATTGCTTTTGTTTTGTTAATATTGTTGTTTTTATTATTTCCTGCAAAATAAACAGGAACAGGTTGTTGCTACTGTTGCTACTGTTGCTGCTGTTGCTGCTACTTCTGTTGTCTGTCTTTTAATAGCTTTGTTTTTCAATTGTCTTGTATGTCACATACAATATGACCAAAGACACAATGACTTGAATATTCTAAAAGCAGCCTATAAATCTACACAGGCAAAGAGGGAAATAAATTCCCATTCACTTTGGTGGCCATAATTTTACTAACCCTACCCCACCCCCGTTACATTTGCTTTTGACTTTTTTTTATTGACTACCAGCAGATAAAATGCTGACAGCAACAGAAACAGACAATAAAACACAATAATAACAACAATAACAACAAACATATTTCATTTCATTCTACATTCACTCAATAATTATTTACCTTTACATCCGTATTTACTGTCCACAATCTAACTACACGATGTGGCAATACAAGGAGCTATAAAGGAATCAAGAAATTTTTTTTGCTGAGTTAAACATTATTGAGCTACCACTGTTGCTACTGTTGTTGTTGTTTTTGTTTATAATATAAACATAACGAATACCATTCGTGTTGATGCTACTGGTTGCTCCTCTGGCTTTGTTCGGAACTCTCTGTTATTTAGCCATTGTCGTGCTACCCTACCCTAGACTGATTTAAGTCATATTATTTCCTTCCATTCCCACAGCTTTTAATTTAAAATTTTTAATTTAAAAAAAAACAATTTTTAAGCTGTTAACCATGTCTCAAGATAGGTTTTAAAATCAAAAAATTTTCTTGCTTTTTTTCTTTGCTGAAAGAAATTTCATTTTGAAGCACCAATGACAGATTTAGTAGAGGTACTAAGCCTCAGTAACTAAAGGATTGCATGAAACAGCTGTCCATGTAGTGGTTCCGCAAATCTTGAACTAATCCAATGCTCTCCGTGTTGAAACCCTTAGATTACTTTTTAAGATTTGGCAATACGTCAATTACAGCAAGAGCTTATGAATTTGCTCTTTCTCTCTCTCTCTCTCTCTCTGAAGTAGCAGAGAAGCACTACTCTTGCCATCAGACATTGTTCTGTTGACTCCTGTCAAAATTTTAACAAGTTTCGTAAATTGTGTTTGTGTTTAACGGCTAGCTATGGAAAAACCAAGGAAAAAATTGCATTTCTTGGGTTCTTTAAAAATTCATTTCTTACTATCCCAGCAGCACACGTACACTATCTGTGCCTATACAAGGCGCTGCGATAATCGGGATACAGATTGATCGTCAAACATTTTCAATAGTGGGCCGTGATCTAGAAGGTAGTGTTTGTTTGTATTAGAATAAGGCCGATGGTTCATACCCCAGGTCGTTTTAAACGAAAACAGGATAAATATTTCTTTGCGAACATTTCTCCTCAGCAGATTTCTGGTAACAAACTCTCAACGAGTAACATAAAATTGCCACCAACAGTTTCTTAAAAATCTATCGTTCGTATCGCTTTAATCATGTAAGTCCGCCAATCATGCTATACAGCAATACACACACCAACATCGAGTAGGCTGTGAAAATACTAGGTCCGTAAATCCTGACTGAAGAGTTTTAATGGCCATTATCTAAATGTATGTTATGTATGTAATAGATATCTGATAAAAAGAAAGACTGATGATGCAAGAAAAGTCATCTTTTCGGACGGAGCTCTTTTTCATCCTAATGGGTACATTAATATGCAAAATTGCGTATTTCGACGATTCAGAATTTCACATGTGCCCTTACAGAAGACAATGCTCCTATTACGAGTGCCTATTTGTTGCGTCTTGTGGAGCGGAGCCATCTCATTGCGCATTACTTCTTTTGAAAATGAATGCCGCGCATACAATACGGTGTATGAGATTTCTCGTTGCACCATGATATACCGTTCTTTTTGTATCCGCCTTCATTGCATTGATTTAAAGATTTTCGGATTTGACAGGATAATGCAACGTGCCCTACATCTCATGCTATTATACTTGCGTCCAAATACTTTGATGCGTCGTGTAATTAG
This sequence comes from Sarcophaga bullata, assembly GCA_005959815.1. NCBI lineage: Eukaryota > Metazoa > Arthropoda > Insecta > Diptera > Sarcophagidae > Sarcophaga > Sarcophaga bullata. The sequence continues at coordinate 21,246 of QOCX01002109.1, read as the reverse complement.
CTGGAATGGCTGATCGCAGTTGGCCACCGAAGCCTGCGATTTGACAACGTTGATTTTCTTCGGTGGGTAGCTGTTAGATAACTAACAGATAATTGATCATTTGAAGGCTACAAATCGTGATGCATTGCCGGATGATATGACCCCATACACTCGAAATGTTCCGCTGAAAATTGGTTTCGATCGAATTGAGGTAAATATGGCCGCGGCAGCCATCAATGAATGAAATGATATCCCTTTTCTAACGAATTTCGAATCGTTTTTGTTTTATTGCATTTTAATTGAAACTTTTTCAAAGTTACACCTTATATTAAACAACATGCAATGGTCTATGTTGAAGACTACACCACAACTGACCTGAAACATTGAATGAACCAGAAATATTCATAAAGCTGTTGTGCAATCGTCTTGGTAAATATATAATTGAAAGATAGAATATAGGACTCATAATATATTACCACAATAAATACGTATAGCAGATGATAATAGCTCTTGACAAAAAAATTTCGTCAAACATCTGTCTTCGACCGCTCGATATTAACCTATACGCTTCCGCCGCTTATTCGTAAATCTTAACACAAACACATCATGGGAATCTATAATGACCTACAGCTCAGTAATCTAAACTACCACTCCTTCTGCCGTTGCACTAACTGGCCCAAGTCTAAAGTATGAGTTACATACGTTAAAAAATTGTCTGTGACGAACAATACCAAACTTTTCATCTATCCGCTACCCCCCACGCGCTCCTCCCGCCTCCTCTGCTTAGATTTTTTTTTTTTTCTCCTCCTTAATTCTTCAATAAAATCTCAATTTGAATTTTTGCTAACCAGTTCATATTATTTTTTTTTCTTTAAATTAAACAAACACACCGCCGACCACCACACGATAAAATGTTAAACATAAAAAGAGAGAAAAAATGAAAAAAAATCGAATAAAAACATTTCAAATTGACAGCATGATGACATGTGTCTTAAATGTCACCATCTCTTGAGGTTTAGCCCAAAAAAAACAAGCGTACATAACACGATACACATTACATCCCACCATACATACTATAAAGTACTAAAAATATCAACAATATAACAGCAGCAACAGCAATAACTCCACATCGCAATAAACAAAATTATACAACAACTCCTACTACAAACTGCTACCTACTGTTCTACAAGCAATATTTCCCATTAAAAAAGAAGACAAAATAATAATAAATACTCGTACACTTGCAATACACACACACACACCCACACACACATATGTATATGCTCTCTTTTCTTTTATAACGGTTCTGTCTAACATGTTGTAGCAGTTGTAGTGGTAGTTTATAACTCTATTTTCGTTTCGTGTGTATATTTATTTGCCCCCTTCTTGTTGTTGTTGTTATTTTTGTTTATTGTTTTGTTTTGTTTTGTTTTGTTTGTGTTTGTGTTTTCTGTATGTGTTGTTTTCTTTTTTTTTTTATTGTTGTCATAATTTTGAACATCCTTCTATTTATTTATTATCTCTTTATATTTTATCATTATTTACTTGTGTGGTATTTATTGTGTAGATAATATTGCTTATGCTATGCCATCACTCCGTCACTAGTATTGCTGTGTATGCTGTATGCCATTGTGTCGTTCTAACGTACAATTTCTATCATAATTTTTTTTTTTTGCTTCGGCTCTTGTTCTGTCATACTCTTGTTCACATCGTCGGGTACTTTTTTGTTCTCTCTCTCATTTTAAGAAATTGATAGTCTTGTTAGCCATTAACTTAAATGAATATGACGCCATCTTTATGTGTGTGATACATTCATCTCTTCTATTATAAACAAGCTCCTCTCTTCATCCATTGCTGCATACTACTACCACTACTCATACTACATACAACTCAATACCTTACTCCCATCTCTCTCTCTCTCTGTCTCTCTTGTTTTGACTCATATTTACTCAGTCTCCCAACGAAAGTCGTCAGAGTCTCAGTCTTTCATTCATTCATTCATTCATTCATTCAATTCGTTTATTCATTTGACTTTAACGGCTGTTATTTAAGTGAATTATTGTTTTATTGAAACCCATAAAAAAGCATAAAACGAAACGAAATTGAGAATTTTTATTGATAATTCTCTTTGTGTTCTTGTTGTTGTTATTGTTGTTATTATTGCTATTATTATTGTCTTTTTTTTATCATGTATGCGTCTCTCTCAATATTGTTTAAAGTTAGCAACAACAATAATAACAACCATTAAAAATAAAGTTAACTGGACAAAAAGAGAAAACGAGAGACAACAAAACCTTTTAAACAAATAAAAAATACGAAGTAATTTAAAATAACGGTATCTTTATTATTTCACAATAAAAACATAAGAGACAGAGAAACACGTTAAAAAAGCAAAAGAGAGAATTTAAATTAAATTAAAGCTTGAAAGAGAAAGAATAAGAAAGAAATTAAAAAAAATAGAAGAAAATTTGCAAAATAGTTTTTTAGAGCGAGAGAGAGAGAGATAGAGAGAGAGAGAGAGGGATTTGTAAGACAATGTTAGTTAGACTTAAGGTAGGCGGCGGAGTTTGCTTAAAAGGCAAACGATTAGATTAGAGATTGTGATACCGTACATCACTATCAAACATTCTTTATAGGAAACCTTACCGGTCTGAATATAAATCTCGTCATTGCATTTTTCTGAAGAGTTCAGTCTAAGATAACAGATTATGAATAAAAGTTTATTTCTTAATAGTTCGATTCGATTCCCTTCATACATCTGATGTGGTAGTTGCAATCCTGGTGATCTCATCTGCTTACTTATGACCACAGATCCACCCAAAATTCACTCTTCCATCCCATTATCTGCCTTACTATCCTATACACAGCCTACTATATTGTTCCTCTCTCACAGTAGAATGTAGTATGACTTGGTATGGCACCAAGTCTATGGCTTTGGCTTCCAATAAGCCCATGAGCCATGCTGTTTGCAATGGTAGAATAGATGGGCATGCGATTCTTATCCATATCAACACAGCAGACTATAGAAATATTGCCTCTACCAACCTGCTAGCAATGAAGTTAATTCTTCATATAAAACACTCAGAGAATACACACTGTTTAACTAAGGTAATAGGAATTTCTATGACCTATAATATGTTTCCATGCTGCTAAGTTTCTTCATGCTAATATATCCGTAACAGCAAAGAAAACTTCCTTCAGAGATTTGTGCTGTTTTTAATGCGAAAGCCTAATACCAGAAGCATTGATACAAGTTCCACAGCCTACTCTGAGCCTACTCATTTTGGTGCAATCGATTTAGATCTCATGGGTCCTGCCGAAACATCAGACCAGCACAGTCTCTAATTGTCATCTCGACGACAAATCTTCTGCCAATAAAATTGTCCAGTATTGCAGCGCCTCTATAGTTTAGGTTGTTAACTGCATTAAGTCTTACTATCAACCGCTAAAACCTTCGCTTCAATAAAAGCCTCGGTGGTAAGTCCTCTAAATATAGCAAAGTTGAAGGGGAATATAACCCGAGTTGGATTGGAACAGGGTGCACTGTTGATCAGAATTCCTGACCGCCTGTGTATCAGTCTGCAATAATTCTGGTATTTGAGCACTGCCGAACAAATGTTAAAATTTTCCAACCTAAGGCTTGTACCGTGGACTCATGTCTAATAAGCCAACACACTACCTATTACACTACGTCGACTTTTGTTATCATACTAATGCAGAATTCAAAAAAGGCAGGCAAGTTTATTAAGTTACTCTGGGCGTATACGCGATATTATTTCAAATGTTCAAATAACTCATACGTTCCGTAGGCAAATATTTTGGAAAACACTTTAAAGCTTTAAACCGCTTCTCTAATAAAATTATGAGAATTTCTGTTTACAAGTGTTTTCTCTTGCTTAAGACTTTCTTGTTTTCTTTTTTTTTTTGCTTTCGATTTTATTTTCTTTTTAATAACAAAGCAACCAACAAAAGTATGCCATCTTGAGATGGTTTTTAAAAAAAATTTTTTTTTTATTTTATTTCGTTTCGTTACATTTCATTTGTCTTTTCATATTTCTTACCCTAATAATAATAGTTATTATTGTTGTAACTGTTGCTGTTGCTGTTGCTATTGCTATTGCTGCTGCTGTTGTTGTTTTTGTTGTTATAACATGCAATAAAAAATAAAGTTTTACAACGAAAACGAGCAGCCAACAGACGATAAACAAAATTAAACATTTTGTTTCATTCATACATTTCATTACGTTTTTCTTTTCCCTTTTGTTTTTCTTTTATTTTTTCCATAATAATTTTCCCTTTAAATTGCCACACACACACACACACACTTCACATTTAAACGCTGTAAGAGAGATGAGAGAAAGAAGAAGGAAAAAAATTGTATTTTTTCAGAAATATTTTCCTGCTCAAGTGGAAACAAAAGTAGCAGACCCGACGATAAAGTCGGTAGAAAAAAAAACGAAGAAAAATGAAAAAAAAAATGTTGGGAGACAAGAACTGAAAAGAACAACAGCAATTTCTTGTTAAACAAACAATCACAATTTATTTACAATTTAAAAATAAAAGTATTCGGTTTTTGTTTCCCCATTTCTCAACTGTTTTGTTTTTGTTTTTGTTTTTGTATCCCAGTAAATTTGCTATTCCTTCTCCTTCTCTTGTGGTTACTCTGTGTTCTAAAAAAAAAACAAGATTAGTTTCACTTTCTATATCTTGCCTTTATTTAGCTGGCTCTATACTTGTTGCTATATAACTAGGGCGGTACGAAAATTGAGTCATACATTAACTTGGCTTGACATGATTTTTATTGTTTCTTTAACACCGTTCACGCTGGCCAGCGTCACCACCGCAACTAGACACTGCCATATCGCGTCTCCGGTTGCGCCGTACTTAACCTGCACAACGGGTGACGTGTAACTACGCGTAGATTAAACAACAAATATTTTAGATCTCTTAACAAATTCACACACTGTTTAATGTAAAAATTCAAGAGATTTAATGAGCAATGAGACAAATTCACGGAAAAGCAAAACTCTGCCGTCACGATTGAGCGCGTAAAGCCGTTTACTGGCAGCCGACGTGAAACGTGTTAATAAGGTTTTGGTTGACTGTAAGCAGATTCTGAGGTCACAGGGGTTTGCTATCCCAAAACTTTTTAGATTCTTTTTCTCAGAACGCGAATCACGGATCACCCAACGGTCTCTGGTATAGATGGTGACTTGCTTCTCGGCATTTGAGGTTATCCGCACTATCAGACTCTAGCCATTATAAAAACCCGATGTCAGAGGTCCCTGCACTGCAACTCAGGCACTGCAATTGGCTCTTCTTTTGTTTTCAGGCATAAATGGTGGAAATGATCTCTTGCGGAGAGTTTGTTTGTTTTTGTGGAATAGAAATCTTCTTTAGGAGTTAATGGCATTGGGTTGTTCGTTGTCACTTTTCCATCATTCTCCACATTCTCTCCCTCTTTTATTTACAATGACTTTTTAGCCTCCTGGTTAGTTTATGTCACAAGGATTATACTCAGTGTTCCATTCGCAATTTTAATGAGTTTCTATAGTCCAGCACCATAGTTGCATTATTTGGCGTTTAGAGCTGGTCAATCACTCATTCTGTTTCCATTCGATGTTCGTTATCGTTCACATTGTTGAAATTTCCTGTCCGTAGCGAAATAGGTAATCACTTGTCGCATGTAACCAAATTTCGTACAGGCCTCGAAATATGCCACGCATACTCTTTACTGTAACACGGTTGTCTACAATCACTGAGTATTTGCTTCATATGTGCTCTAGAAATGTTGCAAAAGAGTGATGGCTCATCGTGCAGCTCGGAGGTGGAAAACCTTGATGTTTTTCTATACAAATACGATCGGAAAACAATTCGAGGAAGCAAGCCCACAATCAATATTGTGGGTATAAAGTGTGCAAATTCTTTTCAAAAGAAAGTTTGTGTTACTGACTGTAGAACTTAAGGTTAAAATATGCTTCCTGCTACTTATTTTGTATAGAAAACTGTCTTGCAACTCGACTATATTAAAGGGAATAAAAAAAGTTCCTTTTGTTCTTTATGGTAATAATAAAATTTCAATGAGAAATTAAATCTCAGATCTGAGAAAAGTCAGTTCACGAAATTCATCTTGATCTGTGTACAAGACTTTCTGAAAAGGTTTTCATTTAATTGACTTTCTTAACTTCTGTTAATGGTTTCTTAAGCGTTTCAGCCAGGGACACCTCAGTTCGTTGTATGGGCAACTGGCATAGCCTCAATTAGGTCGTAAAAAAGAACAGACTCCCTAAAGTATCTGTTCGTTGGATCTGTCATCTTTCAAATGAAAGCTTGAAATAACAAAGCAATTTCCTTTAGAACGCTTTATTAATTATTTGCACTTTACCGGCATGTAAGTTTCTCCAGTTCCTCTAATTTAAATACGAACCTCGTATAAAACATTATTATTAGTTTTCCTTTCTCTTAAAGCTCCTTCCTTCAGTATGTTCATATTTTCTCATAATTTTTGTTTCGTTTCTCTCTCTCTCTCTCTCTCTCTCTCTCTTCTCCCTCTCTGAAGTTTAAAGTGACTTCAGTTTACAAGAAAATAATGCAGGAAGAGAGGACCGTGCAAGGAGTGCAATCTTTTCATTTTTTTTCATTATTTTCCTTTAAAGGTAATTTTTGTTGTTACTATTTTGACAAAAAAAAAAAACAACAACAACGATAACAACAACAAAAAAACTGACTACCACCTTTACTTTATAAACTCGATAATTGCCTTTGTTAAGTACTTTTTGATGATGGAGCATATTTGCTGCATACAACACACAGCATAGCATAATAGCACAGCATTTTCCCTGTAAAGTATTAACAAAAAAAAAAAAAAAAAAAAAAAAAAAAAAAAAAAATGGGAAATGAATAGCAAAACTATGAAATAAAAAGAAGGAAGATTCTCTTAAATTTTGTACTCTTTCTCGTATCTAGAAGTTGCTTTAATTTTCTTTTGTTTTTTGTTTGTTTTCTTATGGTTTTTTATTTTAGTTTCTAAGAAATGAAGTGAAAACTAAAACTCAAATAAAAAGCTCGCNTAAAAAGCTCGCGATATCATTCTGCTGGTGAATATCTTTTTTCCACGTTTTTTCTTTTCTTTTTTTTTTTGTTCTTCTTATTTTGTTTGTTTTGGTTTTATGCTGCTCTGCACTGTTATTACCTGCTGCGTTTGAAAAGGGGTTCCATCACTTACTGCTGCTGACTGATGTTTACGAAGATATGCTTAAGAGATATGAAAGAAAGTGAATGAAAAAGATAAAAAGAAACAAAAAATTTTATTCCTTATTTGTTTTGTAATTGGAAAATGAATGCAATTATGAAACTTTGTGTGCATAAATATTTGTTGGAATAGAAAAAACTAACAGCTGGGGAGCTTAAAGCAGACATCTTAGTGTTACCCTGGCGTACTTTAAATTTATGCAAAACATATTAAGTATACGTGCTGGAAGAGCTTTAATTTATGGGCGCCTTAGGAAAAAAAAAACGTAATAAATCATTAAAGTATTAAAAAGCAATCAGATTTTCATGCAACTTTTCGAGTGTATGAGGTCGGATCTCGGCAATGGCATTACTTATGCTTATGTTAGCCTTCAAAAGCTCAATTTTCTGTGAATTGTTGGCATAACACTTTTTTTTAACGGGGCCGCCCCACAGACAATAGTCCAACGGTGTCAAATTGCAGTTTCTTGGTCGTATCTCGCCAATGCCATTACGTATGTTGGCCTTCAAATGCTAAATTGTCTCTGGTTTATCGACTAAACACTTTTCTTTAATGGGGCCCCATAGAAAATAGTCCAACAACGATGTCAAATAGCAGTTCCTTGACGGCCAATTGACTTTGCCATTTCGACTAATTCAAAAGCCCTCAAACGTTTGACACAATAAATCGATTGTGGCATCAGATGTGTGGCAAGTTGCACTATCCTATTGAAACCAAATAGCGTTCACAACTATACCATGATGAGGGGACACAAAAAATCGGTTATCATAGTTCAATAGGTGACTCCATTGACCGTAATGGTTGTCCAGTCGTAATTTTAAATTTTAAAAGGTATTGGGCCGCTGCCCAAGTCGCACCAAACAGTCACTCGTAATGCGAGTATTGGCTTTTATAAGGTCAAGTGAAGGTTTTCTGAATCCCAAATACGACAATTTTCCTTATTAACCTACCCACCAAGATAAAAATGAGATTCATTCGCAAAAAATTATTTTTTTGGCAAATTCGACATCATCGGTGCAGTTTGTCGTTGGCCCATCTAGCAAAGAGAAATCGAATCGATTTATAACGTTCAGTAAACAGACAGAATGACAGATAGAATGACATAAGTATTGCCAGATTCGAAATATTTAAGCTGACTCTGTTAGCCAGATTGTAACAGAAAACGAAATTTCAAATGAAACTGATTTTGACGGACTGTCTCTTCAAATCTTAATGGCCGCAGCTGTCATTCAATGAAATTAAAATTGTTTGAAATGTTTTGTCTGACACTGTCATTTCATCCGCAATAAAAAAAAAACATTGTAAATGAGCAAATAAATTTCAATAAAATCACTGGAATCTGTAAAAAAAATAAACAAAACGGCGGCTTTCAATTGAAAATAATAATGCTGCTGCTGCTGCTGCTACTGCTGCCCATAATAATGATGTTGACGTTGGGGCTTTTGAATTGTCCTAAAAGGAGTACGGAAGGAAGAGAGATGGGTTTATGAATTTTTTGGTGGCACATTTGTTGTCATAATAATATTGGACAATGAAAATTACAAAATTGTTATAACGACAGTATTATTGTGTTGTTTATGGCGGCGGTAATAAATAATAATCCTGTAAGGGTGGCACACTGGTGAGATTTTTAAATCGAGGCAAGATTTTTCTTCCACATTAATGGTATGCCACAACTTATCTTTTCCAAATTGTTGGTTAAAAAATAAAAGATCTTCTTAAGCCTAAAAAAATGTGTTTCAACCTCTAGATTAGTTGCAGCATTGGATGCTTTAAAGATAGCTTTCGATATCGGTTTTTATATACCAATAGCTAAGGCCTTTGGCTTAAATCTACAGCAGTCGTTTGGCAAAAGAGTGCAAATACTTACTCTGCAAACTTTTCATGCCAAAAATCAGTCTTGTTAAGCAGCTTGATGACCTAAGTACACTAATGACTATTCTCTCGGTACACCCCGACCTATATAAACACCTGCAACCTATTGGCTTGGTAGAAAATGTAGTAAAAATTCAAGGATATGTGATAAAGAGATAGAAACGATGGACCCATTGCCATTGCCTGGTCTTCGTGACATTCGAATTCTTAAGGATAACACTATGCCAGACATAACTCGTCCCAGGGCAATAGTAGAAAAGAAGTTAGAGAAGTTTGTAAAAGACACAGAATCTCAATAGAAAGTATGGTGCGAGCACAAATGCCTACTTGGTGGCTTCGGTTTATGTTGGATGACATGAGACCTCCTTTTCCTGCTTTAACCCACAACTCTTAGAAAACCATATCGAAGGGCTATATGTAAACACTAGTAATGTGTCTCTGTGAACTGACTAACATACGGCCAGACATACATATCATTTATTCTCATTACAACCTTCTGTCAGGAATTACGGACCTAGTTTTCTCACACCACTTATATGTTGTGTGCTTAATTTTATACATGTAGTGGTGGGACCTACAGTTTAAAGTCGATTCCGAATGAATGGATGTTTGCGGAAACTTTGCTTAAGAGGAAGTACCGAGTGTACCACACTGATAAAAATACTACTTCCGTCAGAGAAAGTGTGACTGATTGTAAGGATTTACAGCGTTCTCTGCAAATTGGGCTTATCATTTGCTTTATTTTGACGTATTTTGCACCCATGTAAGGTTCATGTTATGCATCGAATAAAATCGGCTAGCATTTCCCAATGCAGTATACGAGGTATGTATGTACAATGCGGTTGTGCACAGACCTGATCACAATTGTATCGCCTCCTGGCTCTTCATAATTCTTTATTATCTTGTCAATTCCTTGCACGTTGTTGGTTGATTATGACGACCATATTCACCCTGTAAAACAAGGAAAATGGTCACGTTTTAATCACCACTTTTTAAAATAGCAAAACCAATAGCAAAACCATCACTAATTAAATGCTATTTTAATATTTAACAGCTGCTAGCTTTATCAAACCAATTGTGTTCTGTAAACCGCTAACTGTTGAACCTATTACATTGTTGCTTTTATGTCACTGGCAACAAACAAAAATTAAAAAATAAACAATAATCATAGTCATTGAAAATTCATTATCAGCCAATGAGACAATAAATATAGAACATTGTGTTGTTGCTGTCAATGTAACAGGCAGGTCTACAAATTTTCAAAATATTCGAAGGAAACAAAAGAGAATAATGCAAGACAGAGAGAGAGAGAGAAGAGGAGATGGATAAAATTTAACGGCTTTATGGTAGGGATTATGAATTAGCAATAAATTTGAATACATCTAACAACATACCATACATCATCTCAAAATAATTGTTACAAAAGAGATGGGAGACGTTGGCTGCTGCCATGAATAAATAAACGCATACGAACTACGTTTGTTCTCCGTATTCTTTGCGTTACAGTTAACATCTAGGCCCCCTCTGCTTACTATGCAACTGATTGTTGATGATCACAGTATGAACTCCTCATACTTTCTTACTCTCATCTCTCCGTCTCTCCTCTCTCCTCTCTCTAGCTTTCCTTTACCTCCCTGTAAGAAATGCAAAGGGTGAGTGCGTGTAAGTACTTTTTTCTTTTTGTTCTTTAGCCTGCACTAGATATTGCCAACCAATGTGTGGTATTTTATGGCTGATGGTGTAGTTTAAGCAACTGGTGCTTTCGTTTGAAGTCTAGTCAAAACTTGTTCCAAAGTATTCACGATATCCTTCATTGTATTTTCAACAGGCTAAAGAAATAAATTTCCAAGTGGAAGAGAGAAAATGCCAGCAGGTTTATACGAGGATCTTCATAAAAATTCACAATTTAAGAACTAGTTAAACTAATAACTATTTGCTGATGAATGCTTGGTCATCTAGCAGGCCAAGGCTGCATTTTAAAGCCATCTACTGGTAATTAAATATTGTCTGTATATAAATCAACCCTCGTATATGCTGTCTCCCATTATAAGACTATTCTGTTTCACCAAAGAAATAAAGCCATTAAAATTGAAAATTTACTGTTGCTCTCCTCAATTCCACAAGTTCCTCAAACAAAAAACAAAAAAATAATGCCGCGTTTTATGTGTTTTTCAATTTTATGGCCTTAAGGCAAGGAACATTAGGATAGAAGATGCAATAAGTGAAGGCCAACAAAATAGTACCAGTTGAGCCTTTTAGTCGCACAAAAAATTTATGGCCATTAAAGTTCACATTCAGTTTGAACTTGTAATACAAATTTCATAACGAGGCACTTATTGGAAAAGCTTATAATGGCTGATGGCCATATTGAAAAAAAAAAAATTCTATAAAAAGAGAAAAAAAAAACTCAAAGGATCACCGACATTACAGCATCAAAGGAAAGTATTTGTATTGTTATTTGAACAAAGCATATCATAAATGCGTATCAATTTGATTGTACGGCTTAGTTTCTATTTCAATAAACTTACTTAATTGCTCATTACAACTCTTCAGTCAGGATTACGACCTAGTTTCTCACACCACTTTCGTTGCTACTGTTAATTTTTTCTATAAGTAACGGGACTTAAAGTCAATTACAAACGACAAATTTTTGAGAAAATTTTTCATGACAATTTTTTATTTACCCTGAGATTTTTTGCCAGAAATCTGCTTAGAGGAAGTCGCCGAGGAAATACTTGTTCATTTTTCGTTTTTGTTCAAGGTATATGAGCCGAGGTTTGAGCCGTGTCCTCACGATAAAGCATGCAGTATATTTCAGCATAGGCAAATAATATATTACTTTGCTAATGACAAGCAGCTCTAGAATGTCAATTTAGGTTCATCTTTGGTTTGGTGGCTTATCCGTATTTAGATTTCAAAAATAAATTTTGGTTGCCATTTAAAGGATCAGCTAGCACACTTACTTCAGTCTTTAAATCGTCGATAATTTGACAAACGTTTGTTTACAAACGACACAACCTTCAAGGATCTACGTCGCATTACTAAGAAGTCTAACGGCGCTAAATTGTAAACTTCTGAGGCAATGACGCTAAAATTAGTCGTGTTGTGAAACTATTGGCACCTTCTTTTTGAAACCGAAAAACCGAAAAGACCGAAAAAGTCGGCTAACATACTAGCTACTAGCACTCTCAACTAACGTCAATGGCTCTTTCAAATATGCCCTAATGACGCCTTCAAGTAGTCTAGTAGTGCTGGCTTATTAGACGTGAGGCCAAGTTTCAAATCTCAATTCAGACATTCCTATGAACGAAAAATAAAAAACAAAAAAAAAAAAAAAATCGTCGTATCGAGTCGATTTTAAATTGATGTCCCGCCAAATCATGTATAGAAGACATAAGTGGTGTGGAGAAGCTAGGTTTGCAATCCTAATGAGCGACTTCAAATCACCAAAGGGAAAATGTTTACTCTCGACGGTAAATTAAGAGTATTGTAAAGCATAGTTTCCAATAACGGCCAACTCAAACATATACGGCCTTCTGAGAAGTCAGTCGTTAACCAATGTGTTGGTGACTTTGGTAATGAATAGATGTACAAATTAAAATGCAAATTCACCAATAATGTGTGTAGTAAGTAGAGGCAATTTGCTAAGAAACTCTTCGAAATCTATACATTATTCGAAATTTTGCCCAGCTCGCTTTCTCCTCTAACCGCAGCGATATTTCCGCAGTACAATACATACTGATAATGACGGACTGTTTACATCATAACACTGCTGCACTAGTACATTGTATGAGTTGACAGGCCTGATTTGAATCTTGTTCAAGTTCTTGTACAACACATCTCGATATGGTGAACGTAATCACCAGCGTAATGTTGGAAAGTAGCCTCGTTTGAATCAATCTCATTTGTTATCAGCTTTCAATTATTTTGCTGGGTTTTCCGGTAGTTAACTCTCCATATTCAGTAATGCTTCATACCTTATACTGAATATGGATACTTCAGATGAAAGATTATTTTAGCCATCCAGCTTCGCTAGACAATCAAGGACTTTGGAATATACGAAAGCCATGCGGGACTACATATAACTGAAGGGTTATTTACGTATTCATCGAAGAAAAATTATTCAAAGCCTTACGCTGAAAAGCAGTGTGTGTCTGAAACATTTTCTTTCAATACGAAATACATAAACACGTATCGCTTCTGGAAATTGTCTTAAGGCTATTCATACACACATACATAATGCATCTGTTAGACTTATGACTATCTTCTCATACCCATTTTGCTGTTCGTTATATTTAATCCAGTGGCGACCTGTTTATTAAGTCGGAACGACTGTTTTTTTTTTTTTTGAACTTTTCAAGAGCATTTATTAACCTCCAGAGTTTTGCCAAAAATCATTCTGAGAGGAAGTCGCCGACAAAATATTTTTTTTTCATATTTTGTTTATTGGAGATGTCCGATGTATAGGTTGTGGACCAACACGTTTAATAAGCCAAACACAATACCTACTAACCTTCGGCGACTACGTTATTTTTAAAGAAATTAGACACGTAAGGGTTTGGGCCCCTTTATAAGTGTACCTAACAACTTTTTTATATTTCAATATATCTGTATCCCCATTTTAAAATGGAAAAATTCCCGATGCTGATTATTATTGTTTTTATAGCCCAATAATGATGAAATTGTCGATATGTCTATTTGACATTCGTTTCGCAAAATTAATATTTATTTGTTTGAGCTTAAATATTGTCGCAACTTTTATGGAAATTGTAGGCGATAAAATTTCCAATTCAAAATCAAATTGAAAATTTTTTTTTTTTTTGGCTTTCCTTGCTGTTTTCGTTTGATTAATCCTAATTACGATTTTATTTCCAATAAAATGTATTGAACAAAACGCCTTTTTTTTTTTGTTTTAAAATTGACTTGAGTTACCCAATTTCGAAAAGTGTATAAATTATGCACCACTGCATAAAACACACCACACATACTCATATTACTTTCATTATTTTGATAATTAAGCTTGTGTGTTGCTTATGTGTATTTGTCATACTCTGTTCAAAGATTCAGAAATTTAAATAATCCTTCAGGGATTTGACATGAAATTTGTTTGCATCAAGACAACAAAAATGTAAATATGTTAATCATGTGGTTGTGTGTATGATATGTGGTGTGCATATTTTGTAAAATTTTTTTTAGTATTTAAGAAGAGAACATATTTGCGTAAAATTTTTTTGTGAATGGTTGACAATGAGACTCGACTTGATTAACATACAATGTGACGTGAAACCTAACAAACAATGTAACAGATATGGCAACATAAAGTGTAGGCTTATTCTGTAAAGCCTTTGCAACTAATTGGATAGCCATGATAGACGCACACAATTGGATAGCAGAAGTAAGGGCTTAAAACAATAGCAAATGAAAAATTAACAGTGCAGCATAATTATAACGCCTTTGAAATTGCTTATACAGTGGATGGAATTTCGTTGAAGTTTTAGAACCACCTTAGTGATTATCAAATCATTGATTATATAAAAACGAAATATTCTTTAAGGAGTTGTCTTCTAATATCTCTCTTGAATTATTTCTTTATTGAGACTGTGAAATTCTAAAGGGAGGGCTTACATCCAGCCAGAACCAAACAAAATGCCAAGTGTGTTATTTTGGTAAATGTCAGTCAGCTAACTGCTTCAACAAAAGTCCACTTTTAGGCGTATGACTATATATACACTTTCTTTAAATTTATTTTCCCGCCTTTAGCCAAGACTGCCAACCACTCTTCTTAAACCACTTATGTTGTGTGTGTTTATTTTATACATGAATCGGCCAGGACCTACAGTTTTAAAGTCCGACTTCGAAACGACAGTATTATGAATAACCTTTTCATGGCAATTAATATTTACTCCAGAGTTTTTTACCAGAAATCTAACTGATAGGAAGTTGCCCAAAGGAATAATTTTTTGATACTTTGAACGCGAGCCTTACGCCTAATAGCCCAAACATATTAGAATCATCGTGGACTTCTAACTGCATGGCAACTACCAGATCACACAAGGCCAAGCCACATTGCATATTTTACACCCCGAGCGATGTCAATCTCCATGTGAGTGATATTAAACTGGCAACCGAAATTGGGCGATGTGGCCCATTGGGCCTTATTGTGAGATTTCTTAAGTCAGAGGTGGAGACAAATAAGCCACAAATACCAGCAGTCTCCAAAATTAACATAGCCTAGCGCTATCAGCAAATAAATTTAGCCCTGATTTTCGCTCCAGATTTGTAACAAATTGCACACTCTCAACCAGATGAGGCAGTTGCAAGCTTGAAACGATATTAATATTCCATACGCATAGGTAATTAACATACTTTTAATGAAAATCCTATTACAACTTCCAAAAGACATACTGCCACGTCTTTTTTTATGTCCCAGTCATGTCATGGTTTACGCTGAATGGCCTGATATTCGAAAACTCAACAATAATTCTAAAAAAGTAGAAGGGAACAGGACAGTGAGTGTTATCGTTTAAGCCATCTACTTCTTGCGAGTGTCCAGCAATTTTTACTGGAAAGAGGCTAGATATTTCGATAAAATTCATTAATGCATCAAGTTTGGCTAAAGCGGCAATGACATTCAAATGCTGGCTGCCTAGGAGTTGTAAGCAAGTCTTGAATATGTTATCATAAAATTAATTAGGACTTTCAGCTAAATAAGACGGCAACTGGGTTTACTAATTAGTTGGCATCAACTGTATAAAATATTTAACAATTTTCAGATGGCATGTATTAAGGCGGCTAAGAATTTCATGAACAACAATTGCTACTGTCAAACACCAAAACACACATGCAAGTCAACATTTATCCCAACCAGCATATATATCAGACAGTGAAAATCAACCATATTGAGTTTTGGTCGACAAAAACTACCCACACAAACACACCCCACACACAAAGAAAATGTTCCAGAAAATGTCGTGGAATGGCAAGGCGAACATTTTAAATCCAAACAAACTATGAACAACTACAATACAACAACAATAAATTTAATAATAATATTATAGAAAACTTTGTTGCTGGTTATTAGTGTTGCCATTGCTATTGATGCTGGTGTGTTGTTGGCTGTTTGGCATGTGTGCTTGTGTTTGTTTGTTAGTGTTATTGTTGTCAACAGGATATTTATGTTGTAATGCAATATATTTGCATATGTGGGTAAAATTCAAATGCCCACACAAAATGTCAATCACAAAGAAAGGATAATCCTCTCCCAAACATATACAACATGCACACTTAACATTACAGCTTTACACTTCACTTACACTTACACTTACACTTAAACACTTACAGAGACAATACTACTCCCCCACTTGTTTGCAATGGAAAAAATAACGAACACAATAAAAATACTCAGCATCTGTGCAATTGTGGAATTGAATTTTTATTTTATTTTCTTCTTCGTTCCGTCTGTCGTCCGTTTGTCTTGTCATTTTGTCCATTTCAAAACATAAATTCTAATATTTTAGAAAATATTTCAAATACAATAATTTGTGGTGTGTCACATGTCTCTCTGTGTGTGTGTGTGTGTGTGTGTTGTGTGTGTGTGTGTGTTGTGTGTGTCTGTGTGTGTATAAAAAATTTCACACATTTTACTAACAAGAAATCAAATGTTTTCCTTATCCATCCCCCTTATACTTGACTGGTTTTTCGTCCCCCTTTACCAATCCGTTTTACGGAGATGTTGTACCATACATGCATATCATGCTAAACACAATAAAGGAAATTGTTTAGTAAATGTTGTATGTGCTAGCAAAAAGCAACAGGATATCAACAAATTAAATGCAAGGAAACTACATGATATGTGTGTACATGTACGTGTACGTGTAAAACTATGTGAATGATCCATGATGTGTATTATTGTTAATAAGGATTTCATATCATGCTATCCCTGCGTCTGTTTGTCATACGTACGTTTTTGTCCTTAACTCATTTAGTGTACGGATTTAACAGCAGAGTACAAAAAATGAGAGGTAGGTCTCTGCCATGGGCCAGACATGTACCAGCACACAGCAAAGCAGCGAAACAGCAATACAACCACCAAACAGCAAAGAATAGCAAAAAGTCCTTTGTCTGGTGGTCACTGTACAACAATCGTGCCATATTTGGTATCCAGTAAGACATCAAGAATCACAGAGAAGGAGCTTAACCCATTTGCCGAAAAAATAAATTCAAATATTCATTTGAGATCCAAAAAGGGTTTTTTTAGCAAGGAAATGTATTGACCAGCTTTTTAAAAACTCGCCTGCTGGATAATGAACAATTCTGTTGTGAATTATGATGCGAGCGCATTATGATGGAATAACAACGAGTATCACGCTTTTGGTTTAGTACAGAGATCTTGTGGTCATCCTGATCATGATTTCAATTACCTTAAAATGTAAAAATGGTACGCGCAAAGCCCTTCTAGGATAGCTTGCCCCAACTACAGGCATTGTTCCTAAAAGGAATTTCATTAGAGAACCAAACTTGTAGTCCTTATTTCCTAATCAAAATCTGTTTTACAGCCAATTTCTATCCCACTTTTAGCTTCTTGACTAACAGCTCTTCTCACTACGTTTTTCAGAGCCAATGCCAATCTGGTTCAGCCCGAATTCAATCTCGCTTTATTAAGTCAACAGAGGCAAATTCTCTTTGGACTATCTCTTGAACCGCTTCAACGCCCAACGTTAACCAGAATCGTCTCGACTTAAACCCAATAGAAATTGATGGCTCAACTTCCAAATCTCCTCGTGTTTCTATAAATAATTTCAGCAACGGAAATGAAACTTCGACCAAACGGAGGAGTTCGTCGTTTTATGAAACTTCAAACACCGTTCTGACAATACAGCTCTTCTTCGACGTCTCTTGAATCCAATCATTCAATATTGTCTTCATAAAGCTACATTCTTGCTGCTTCGAAATATTGTTAAATTTCTGCTGCAGTGGTTTCCCAATGCAGTTCATATAAAATCCTTTCCTTAAATTAAACACGCAATTTTGTAAAGGGGTAATCCCTCTATTCGAACGTTTTTGTTTCCGTGTAGAATCACTTGGCAACCGCTCGAAGAACAATTTTTCCCTCCAAACGCCTGTAATAGATTTGAAAGAAAAGAAGGGTATTTCACCGCTCCTAAAAGTGCTCTGTGAGGGTACTATTGGAGGCCTACTGGGCTGCTTAAGAGGTAATTAAGGAGAATATAAAGAGGAAGAGCTTAGCATAATTGTATCTGCTAAGGGAGAGCATGGACAAATTCTGCACTTTAGTCTGTCCATAACTACTCTGGCTCTTTCAGATGAGCCCTTCTTGCATTACCGGCTCTCACGTCTGTAAAGCAATGCAGCAATTGTGAAGAGACAGCGCCGTCTGACAGTTCATGACCATCAATGCAAACTGTTCATCTCTTTAAACTAAAGGCATATTTGATAATGAATCGATTTGCTCCTCCTCGACCTTTTATTATAAAAGATGAAGCTGAGCTGCTTTCAAATCACTTAAATCCCTACAAGAACTTAGGCTAAGGTATGCTGCCCATACCGCGGAAGCAATTGACACTTTGGGGTCGATCAAATTGTATAAGAAACAACTTTCACTATAGGGCTAGCATCACAAAGACTAGGATATATAGGTTTGTGGAAATATAACATTAAGTGTCCTGACTTCGGATTACGCTGCACTGCCTGTTACCCCCAGATAAGGTCACAAGCCAATATTGAAAGCGGACAGTGTTTTGCTGGGGGGTAATGAGATTTCCCTCATGATTTCTTTTGGGCTCAAAGCCTTTTAGCCGTATTTCGACTAATGTTGATCATGCAGGTATTTCTGATGGAAATTTCGTGCCATTCAAGATAACTCTTATATAGATTTCCTAGAAAAAAGATGTGAACCGGCCCACAGCTGGTACGAGGCAGCACAATATTCTTCTTTTGCGAGTGTTCAAGTTAAACTGTTTAATCTCCGTTTATTTTAGAGAGTCACAAGTTCGTTGCGGTTGGTTGACGGTAAAATTGCTAGGCTTTGGCTGAATATGAATTGAAATGGTATCGAAATTGAAATAGGTATGATGAAAAGAGGACTTGTTGTCTCCTTTGCTTAGATTACATGGCCATCCATCCCACTACCGGAAAAGTTTTCCAATTGAAAATGTTAACTTCTGATCTCTCAATGCCCCTATCCTAAGTGATAACTCACTATACATGTACGGCTAGTTAACTAACTTAACCTTACCCAATCTACGTTCCTTAAGTGTGTATACATTAGTAAAGACACAAACCATATGTAAAAGTTATATCATCTGTCATTTGTAAGCTAAGATTTTTTTTCAAAGTTTATACGCAAATCTCTTTCAAATTCCATACCATTTAAATAACACCACATTGGGTGATACCCTATTTGGTTTTGTCTCTAAATAGCATTGTGCATGTAATTTAAATTCCAATTTAAAATTTTAATCCAAACCCGAAAATGTTCATCTCTTTTTTCTTAAAAAAGTAATGGAACTCCCCATTAAAGGAAACAAATTTAATTCCGTTTAAATTCTGTAACAC
>QOCX01002108.1:0-18117 GCA_005959815.1 Sarcophaga bullata | reverse complement strand
TAAATATTTAATTCATGAAAAAACAGCAAATTAACAAAATAAAAATGCCTAATCGGCAAGAAGTTATTTTTAAGAATTTTTTTTTTGTGGCGACATCGTCGCTGATTTAATATTTCACAGGCAGCTTATTACTTTTCCAAAAAGAAACTGGGTTGGTTATTGAGACTTGTATAGATGTGGCAATAATAGGTGCTTTTATTTCTTGTATAAATGATAGCAATCCTCCTCTTCCAGACAACGTTTGCTTTTCTACTAGCTCATCATCTGAACTATTTAACCCTTCCGCAATGATACTTCATCTGTTAAATTTTTGTTTTGCGCATTGTTTTCATCTTCAGCTGAAGAAGAAGACTGGTTTCTTAAACAAGTGCTCTAACTGTTGCATATATATTGCCATTTGTATTTTAATATTTGTTCAAGCTGGCCACCCTAATCTTATGCTTTTCATACAGTTCTGTTTGAATTTTCGCTTTTCTGCGCTAAACCATATTCTTTTGAGTTTTTCTTGGACTTCTACGTTGCCCAAAGGTCATCTCAAGGTCTTCTATCTCATACGTTGAGTCAAAGTGCCAAATACACCTCATTGAAGAATGGCTCTACCTGTTAATGGTAAACTTTCTCAATCGCCTACTTTGACCTACAATGAATGTTTTCCGAAGTTGCTACCCTATAAAGGCCGTTTTAATCGTTACAGAGGAAAACGCATATAATGCATGGTAACATAGAACGCATAGAGTAGGTTTAAGCCGAAAGTCCATACCACGTGTTTCATGTGACCTCGCGTTACATGCGTATGCCAAAAAATTAGAATCAGTGTAATTGTTTGTGACAAGTTACAGAGGAAAATGTATAGAATGCATAGTTGCATAGGACGCATAGAGTAGGTTTACTTTTTACTTTTCTATGGATGACAAATTATATTCTATTGTGAATGGTATCGATAAATATAATTGTATAGTGTATTACAATTTTCGCATTTTCTTTTCGCATCTAAAAATATTCATAAAAAATATTTCAGAATACAGTTTACTACTAATTTAAGAGTAAAATACATTTAAATACATTTTTAGCACATTTCTTTTATGAACAAAATTTGTATACTAGTTATCGAATGTTTTTATGTACTGAGTGGGATCTCTTTGAATTTATTAGTTTAAACAAGAGCAATGGAGGATAAATTAACTGAAAACACACAGGTTGTGTTCTTTTATAGCTTTTCGCAGGCCTTAGCAGCACAAAATATCATATTTGTAAATTCATAAACAAAACATAAATTCTTTTAAAATCACAATTTGATTTTCCATTTTTCCCAAAACTGATTTTTTTGTTTGTTAATTATTTTATCACAACAGCTGATTAAAACAAAAAACCTGTCGCATATAACGCGTTGTGTGTAACTTGCAATAAAAAACGCATAGAATGGGAGAAATGCAGGTAACGCAAGGTCGTATTAAACGCGTAGTATGTACTTTCGGCTTAAGTCTGCAGTAGAAAGTTGTAAAAAAGCTAGTGTTAAGCACAGTGGAATTTAATACCAAAAAGTTTGATCCTTGGATAGCGAATAAAAATTGATAGCGCAATCTTATCAAATAAAGTGTGATGTTGTTTAAATAAACGAAAGATTTATTTAAATAAACGAAGAATTTATTTAAATAAACAAAGGATTTATTTAAATTAAGAACCGAATAACGATCAGAAATAAATAAAATTATTTATTTGTTCCAAACTTGAACATTTTTATAAAATTTAATTAACGCAATAATTTAACGTAGCACTATTTCATTTCTAGAATATGGCATGTTCAGACTACTATGTGAAGTACTTGTTCAGGGCGAACTCAATAAGGTGGTAGCAAAATTACAACAACTCAATTCGCAGTGTTTTTTAACAAAAAAAACATATTGTTCTTGCTTTTGTTGTGGGCGTTAGATTGTCAAATGAAATTCGCCGTATGGCTGATATGACAGAAGCGAATTCATATAATGACATTAAATTGTCATTTTCTGTCATTATATTCTCTATTGTTAATTTTAAATTGTTTTTAAAAAAAATTGTTTTTAAAGTTTTTTCTTGGATTTCGGACTTATTTGCACCACCACTGAGGTAGTCATACATCTGGAGGACACGGGAGCAATAGGATCAGATTTTAGAATAGAAACTGTGCCAATAGGCTAAGAATATTTAAATAAATTACAAAAACTTACAAAATACAAATATAAAAGGAATAAAAAATAAATAAACAATAATGTATATATATAGTGAGCAACAAAAATGTGTACAGTTGTTATAAAAAAACTAATAAATATATTATTAAACAGCATTTTTGTTCAAGACAATTTTCTAGAGAATTTGGTCGTTATAGTCAAAGGATCGCCTTGTTTTTTGTCTAAAAATGTTAAAATCGCTTATTCTGCTGATTATTTTCTTTATACATGACCAACAGAGAAATATTTTAATTTATATTAAAAATTAAGCTTTTAAACCTTATTTGTCTTTAAACAAATAAATTTCTTTTTATAAATATTTTTTTGTTCAAAAATGTATTTCAAGGTAGTAAGTGTAGAAGTTTTTTTTTACTCACTGTACCTAAATAAATGTTTGACAATCTCATGTACTGAAAAAATCAGTCAGCTGGGCTGATAACACCACCTTATATGAATTCGCCTTGCACTTGTTCATTTCATTTTGACAGTTCATAAAAAAATTAAATAGTTGGCGTTTTCTTTTGGCCTGCCGTTTGGTTCATAGAACGAATGACATCTCTTTTTCTCGAATTTAATTAAAAATATTTTTATATACGTTTAGTTTTTGTCTTGACAGCTAACCTAGGTAATCTAGCGATTGTCTGCAATAAGAACTAGAGTAGGCACTATATTACAGTCAAGTTCGGTTAATTGCAAATGTAAAATAACGGCGCTTTCTTTCCGTAATTTTCACTTAAGCGAACTTCGGAAAAGTGGAAAACCATTTCAATTAAGCGAACTGACCTCTTTTTAAATTTCAAAATAAAACAAATTGATATATATTCCACTTTTTAATTCAAATTTATTCTGTAAATTCAAATATCGTGCATATATAGAAGAAGTACTATTAAGGGTGCAGGTATATAAATATATCCATACATACATAATTGGCCGTTACAATCCTTCAGCCAGGATTACGGCCTAGTTTCTCACGCCACTCATGTTGTGTGTGCTAATTTCATACATGAGTGGCGGGACCTATAGTTTAAAGCCGAGTCCGAGCGACAGATTTTTTGAGAAACTTTTCATGGCAATTTTATTTATTCTCAGAGTTTTTGCCAGAAATCTGCTAAGAGGAAGTCGCCCAAGAAATATTTTCGTTTTGATGTCTGACCTGGGGTTTGAGCCGTGGTCTACGGCGACTACATAGGTACATACATTCTGGAACAAAAATGAAACGGTTATAACTTTTTGTTCTCGGTAAACGTAAAATATTTGCAAATAAACGGATATAAAAATGTGCTTTCACAAACAAAATCCCTTTCATTTAAACGGTTTTGCAGTAAGCAGGATTTTCTTTTAAGCGAAGTAGAGTTCCTATATTAGAAAATATAAGAAGAAAATATTCACTCGCAGTTATGCAATTTTTGTAACAAAACGGTGAGATTTTATCCGAATTCCACTGTACTTGTGTTTTACAGGTAGCCCAAAAATAAGACGACATGATCCGATTTCAAAATTTTATAGTTCGAAACATGATTTGCGTTTCTTTCGTGAACATATCATGTTTATGCCATAACCAGGGTTGCTAAAATTTTCTAGGAATAAATCGGACCATAAAAATGTATATCTAAATAATAAAAAATTGTTTTTAGATATGATTTAATTATTTTATATGAAACAAAATACGTTTAATTTCCTTATTTACAGTTGTAAAAAATCATAAAAAATTACTTACACATTTGAGAGACATTTCGTGGAGTTTTCACAGTAGACGTAGTAAATTGTAGTTAGGGCTTTTTACCCTTTTATTTTGTCGTTACTTAGCCAGTGACAAATACATTAATATATTTTCGTTAACTGCGTTAACTGAAAGAAATTAAATATGATTTGTGAAAATATCTCTTTAATGTAATAATTAATTCAAAATCTTCGGTTTTAGTGGCTATATCAACTATTTTTTAAATTCGAAATTTATTTAAAATAAACCAAAATACATTGTTTTTCAAAATATGTTAGTTTTTCAACGAAGTATGATAACTTTATATTCTCCGAACTTTTCTCACAGTGTGATTGTTATTCACTCACCAATACAGCAATGCGAATACACACAATTACATTTGATAAATTTTAACATGTTGGGTGAATTATTATAAAAAACCGTTTCTACTGAATAAAATCTTAAAAACTCCGAAATAATGGTCATATTCATTCTAATTAAAACCTATTGTAACATATAAATCCGTATTAAAATATTATTACAATAATTAAATTGGTAATAACAAAACAATGCTACTTAGTGCTAGAAAGTAACGTTATTTTTTGTACGTTGAAGATATCGATACATTTGAGAGCCGTACAACATCCTTTTAAAAACGTAACATATTAAACGTTTATTATCTATGTACATACGTATGTTATTTTATGATTTATTTAATAAATTTTTTCTTGGTTTAATTAAAAGGTTGGTTCGCAGACTTAATGAAAAACTAAAATTGTGTTTTCGAAGTCCTTTTCAAAGCACTCAAAAACGAGTTTAAAATATACAAGGAAATATTTTTTGTCCCATTTAAGCATTTATACGTCACACATCTTATATTTAATAAAGAAACCAATTCTCTATAGTATTATATACAACAGTTGCAGACTTTGACGCATATTTTTGAAATTTTTTACGAATTGCACAACCATTAATATATTCTCGCTTCAGAAAAAGATTAATTTTCACTGTCACTACAACCATTTTCCATTTTTTTCATATCAGCAAATATATTTAAATTGTTCGACGGGGCGGTAGTTTCAAGTCCATCTGGAGTCCAAGGAGTCGTTAAGGATATAAAAGGCTTTTTATAAACACTCTCCAAATGAAAGGTTTTTCATTAACAGAAATTGTATTGTATGAATTTATATATGCAATTGTAATTAATCCTTAAAATATTATTATGGACCATCTGCTGGTTTTTCATGATCTACCTTTTGTTTATCTACCTTTTGTTTAATAATAATATAAAATTATTTTTTTAATTCATTATAGAAAAGAAAGCAGTTACATATACCATTCTAGAAGCCTAAGGCTTGTAGGTACTGCGGGCCGTGTTTACAAGTAGTTTTTTATTTTCCAGCTTACTTACGGCTTGTAACAAGACAGAGATTCATGTTATTTATATTACAAAGTTTTAACATAAAAGTAAAATAATAAAAAATTTCAAAATATAAATAAAACAACAAATAAAAATCTATAAAAAAGATAACCATACATCTCTAAATTTGTAATTCTTCCAGCAGTATACCTAAAATAATAATACAAAACAATCACCATGAACAACTGCAAGATATCATTTGAGAATGCTATCATCTCTCTCATCACAGAAACAAAACAAATTAGACAAGGCATACGTCTCCCAGACGTACGTTATATACATAGGGTTAATGTATTTAAATTTTTGGTTCAGAAACAGTTTTGTAGGCAGAAAAGAGTTTAACTATCGCTGTATGCTTGTAGCGTTTGTAAGTGTTGTTTTGTTTTTTATTTTACACAGTTCAAAGAAACTGTAATATTCATATGTATGTGTGCACACATATACCGTGTAGCTCTAGTTGATATAAGAATATAATGATTGGCGCCAAACGTGATGCGAATGTCAAATTCTAAATAATAATGAAATTGAAATTTCACTTCTACATTACATTTTAATTTTGTACATACATTTAATTCTCGTTTTACATAATTGAGATGTTGTCAAAACATTCGTGTAAAAAGTGAATTAGGTCATAACAATATTAAAAATTTCTTTTTATTGTGCGCTTAAAAATGTATTTTGCATATATTTAATACATTTCATTTAAAGGCCATTATTACAACTTGCCGTTAAGGTTGGGTTTAGTTAAAGGTACCTCTAGCTAATGGGAACTGTAAAGTTACCTTTAACTTATTTTCGTTATTACAACTTACAGATAAAATTTCGATAACTTTTGCCACTTTCAAAAGTTCTTTAGAAATGCAGTGGCAACGACGTGCTTGCTTATTTGTTATGTTTATTATTGCCATATCGAAAATAATATATATATGACAGGTTCAAAGATAAAGTGAACTTTAAATGTTAAAGGTCTATCTTAAAATAATAATTTATCTGCCCCTTAAAATCCTCCCTTTAGTTAACGGTAAATTGTAATAATGGTCATAAGTGTATTATAAGAAGTAAAACGTTTCGTGCATGCGTCAAAAATCTCTCTTTAATTGCTCCAAGAAAATCAAGAAATATTTATAAAATATTTAAAATATAAAAATTCGAGAAAAAAATTCTTTTTTCCTTTAGTACGCAGAGTCCCTTATAAGAGACTGTCGAGTTTTCTACTGTACCGCACCACTTTTTAAAACTTTTATTTCTAAATAACAAGTACTATGTACTTATATATTATATATACTATGGGATACTAATTTGTAAAAAAATGAAAATTCTGAACTGAGTAAAAAAACTAGAATATTTTATTATTATTGGTTTTTGGGTGTTATTATTTGTGAATAAGTATAATCACTCAATTGATATAAAAAAATGATGACCAAATGTAATAGTGTTTTCACACTGAGTGGTTTTAATGCAAAAGTTGGTTTTAACGTTAAAACCATAATTAAAACCTGGTTTTACCATACAAAATTATTGTGTTAAAACCATCTTAAAACCTTTTTTGAATTGATTTTAAGTAGGTTTTATAAAATACGTAGTCGCCGTAGTCTAGTAGGTAGTGTGTTGGCTTATTAGACGAAAGGCCAGGGTTCGAATCCCCGGTCAGACATCAGAAACGAAATATGAAAAAATATTTCTGCGGCGGCTTCCTCTCAGCAGATTTCTGGCAAAAACTCTGAGAGTAAATAAAATTGCCATGAAAAGTTTCTCAAAAATCTTGTCTTTCGGAGTCGATTTTAAAACTTTAGGTCACGCTACTCATGTTTAAAATTAACACACACAACATAAGTGGTGTGAGAAGCTAGGCCGTAATCCTGACTGAAGGGTTGTAATGGCCAATTATGTATGTACGTATGCTTATAAAATACCTTGTTTTCGATGTACTAAACCAGAGCTACCAACAATGAAATGTTGAAACAGCTGAAAAAATAAAATAAAAACTAAACAAATATAAAAATACAGAAAGCCGGTTGTGTGAAAAAAGTAAAATTTTAAATAATGAATGCTGCAACAACAATAAATAAAAACAAAAAAGAGAAGCCTGTGGATAGAACAGATGGAGCATAATTTATGTTTTTTTTTTTATTTTTTTTCTTAAACAGCTGCTGCACAGTTATAAATTTGAAGAATGTTAAAACCAGATTTAAGAAAACTAATAGTGTGAACGCAAAACCAGCTGATTATGGTTTTAATATCAAAGGTAGGTTTTAATTTTAGGTTGAAAACACTATAATACCACACGCAAAAAGTAACTTTCAATGTAACGTCCCCTAAAAGGAACACTCGTAGTGCAATTGTTAAACGATAATTGGGTAATTTTTTTTTCATATATAGACTAACAACTTTCGGAATATTGTTTGAACTGGAAGACCTTAATGACAATGAGCTCAATGGCGTTCAAATTCATACAATTCCCCCTAGATGGATCCGATACTAATCAAAATAGCGATAAAAGTGATGATGATGAAAAAAATCGTATGTTCTGTTTCTGTAAGACTATCTGTTTCAAACGAACGCATGTTCTTATGGAAAAATAAACAACAAACGTTCGTTTGAAATCGCTTGTCTCACAGAAACAGTATATTAATCATTTCGGCTTACAAATATTGTTTACAGCATGTGAAGTAGTACGGGATGGTGATAATGTGATCACAGCGACTGGCATTAAATTTAATAGACGGTTTTATAATCGAGTTTGATATATATATGGGAAAAATTGCATAGTCCAATCTTAAGGGATTAGGTGTTGTTGGTGATGAAGTGCTCGATCACTTTTTAAAACCTAATGTTCCATGTAATAAAGGATTCAACAATTTATAGAACAGAATTTATATGTATTTCAGGTATTCTAACATAGATACTTGTTTTATATCTGTTAAATTACTGCGACATTTATTATCGATCAGAATATGCAGTTCAGGAACAATACCTGAAGGGTGCATAATTCCTCGCTCAATTCCGCTTGTACAAAAATTGGAAAGGGCATCTGTAGATCATATTTCTCATACGATGGAGGATAGTAATGGTGCCAACGATTCGTCGAAGGATGACAAGTGGTTTTTCGATATAATATAACATTGGAGATGTTTAAAAGATAGATCTATTAGTTGCAGTCTACCGATCGCGAATCAGATATAAGAAAGGGTTGTGGCCAATATTTGCATATCTCCTAGACGCTTCAGTTGTTAATGCATGGCTGCTGCTAACATATGATCTAACATGTGCGTCTCTTCACATTTTTCGTCGAAATGTTACTAATTCCTACCTTAAAACTAGGGATGCCAATCGAGATTGATTTAAAAAATCCCGGAATTTCGATTTCTCACAATTCGGGATCGAATTCATTGTACAAAATAATATACAAAATTATAAGAAACTTGTTGGAAGTATCTAACAGGAATTTCTAAGTAAAGAGAATAAAATAGTAAGATTATGAAATTTTGAAATGATCATTTGATAATTAGTGTAGCCATATTTCTTTTACAAAAACTGAAAATTCCAAAAAAAAAAAAATTTATTTTATGATGAAAAAACCGCACCTTGCAGCGATAAAACTATTCGTATATTTTTAGTTTATTTTTATTAAAGTACAAAAAAAAACAAATTTTCTATTATATTGTAAAACATTATTTTATAAAATTATTCATAAAAAAATTTATATAAAAACAACATAAAATAAATATCGATGTCTTAATTTTGAAAGGTCGTATCTCGTGTTGTTTAAAATCGTATTTTTTACATGTTCTGATAAACAAAAATCAAAAATCAAGGAGGCCCTAACTGATTTAAAATATTTTAGGAGAATTCTCTATTTAAGTTGAATTCAGATTTTTGGTTTACATATATCGAAACAAACAACGTTTCTTAAATTATACTGATCACTTGCAGATACCTGTATTATATCTTTTTCGATAATTTAAAAAAGAATAGTTTTAGGAGTATATATTTTATTTAATTTAGTTCTAAAAGCCCTAACTTAATAATTTTAATTAAATATAAAAAAGAACTGCTCCAGATGAAAAATTGGGTTATGTTTACAGATTTTATTGAATTTTACCCTCTTCTGTAAAGTGGCTAAAAGCTGAGATACTATATTAAGACATTGGTATCTTATTCAATCCATCACATATAGAGTTCATAGTAATAACTATATTATAAAATTATGTTACTTTTATCACTTTTATTATTATTTTTTCTTTTTTTTAGCACAAGTAAGAATAAAAAATTTGTTTGCCGGTGCTAAATTTTCATAAACATTTGCAACGCAAATTTCTAAGAATTGCTTTTTTTGTTTTGTGTGCTTGCTATACGATAATATAGTAAAGAGAATTAAAACTGATTGTGAGTGCAAGAATATGTAGTAGCGGTAATTGAGTCGAAATATTATTCAGCTTAGTGAAATGATAATTCAGCTTAGTGAAATTGTGGATAACTATAAAGGCATTATATACAGTGATGTGAAAAATAATAAGGACACCAATGTGACACTTTGGGATTTGGTTAAAAAAATAAAAAAATATCAGCTGATAAGAAATGAGCTGATAAGGAGCTGCATTTATCCTCAGCTTATATATCGCAAAAACTGATTTAATGTTTTATATAATTTTTTTATTTTATAATTTTTAACAGATTAAAATTAATTAAAATACTTACACACCGCGTAGTAAAAATAAGAACACCCTTTATGCTTTTCAAAATAGTTATAAAAAAAAAATAATATAGTAATACATTTGCACTAATTTAAGGTTTTATAGATTGATTAATCTGTTGTAGAGAAACCTGGTGTTGTCTAACGTTGTGTTCAACAATATTTTAACATATCGCAACAGGTATATCATAACACGCAAACTGAATTGATACCCAAAGTTCAAAATTTATAGAACACTATGTTATATTTGCTCTATTTCACAAGCTGTCGATCGGATTTGGTGTTTAACGTAGTCATCTTCAAACCACTTCTTGGTAGATTTTGCTGCATATATTATTTATTATCCTGCCGAAAAAAGAAGTGACCAAATTCGACCAAATGCAGCATGAACCTTTAAAGGATTATCTATTCAGTGACATCTGAACAGCTGGTATAGGATAACTGTTAGCTGTTAAATGTTTTCAATCTGAACCTAATTTTTTTTAGAGAAATGTGCCATTTATTGATATGGAACAACGGAAGAACGCATAAAAACAGTTACAATACAATACAAAAGCCTTGATTTAAACATGGCAATTTTTTAATCATTACTACATGGTAATGGTCGCCATAATTATCTACTGTGCTAGAAATAGGCAATGTTATAAAGGAAAGTGAAGAGAAAGAAATTTGAGAGAAATGTAAAACTACAAAATTTTTAGCTCAATTACAGGTTACTAAAGAGCATTTGTATCTTTATCGTAGATATTCTGCTTTCTTCTAATAAGCAACAAGCTTATTCGGTGGTTACGTCATCAAACAAATATGCCAAATTTGGAGCTCGAAGAACCCAGAAGTGATTATTAAAAGGTCATTGCATACTGAAATACTGTATGATCCACTTTACGGTCTGGAGGTGTAATTTGTCTTAGTTTTTCCTCTATGACTATAGAAGAATAATTGTCGTAAATTTGGAACTGTATTGCGGAATGACTGAATCGACTTTTCTTAGTCCTGTAATTAGGGATTACTAAGTGAAATGTATGGGACAATACGACCAATCTCAGAAAGAGTGGTTTCATCTTTTACTGATGTTAATTGATGATCGCTGTTAAACTTATATTAAGACTAAGTCAAATACTGTGGCCACAAGGATAATCCCCAACGCTGAGAGCTTACATTCCGCAAGATCTGGGTGCCAAAGTATTTTTTTAAAGTTCCGGATAATGGTATAAAAATATTCCGTGATTGTACCTTTTGCTGAAGTCGTACTGAAGTATTCCAAGTCTCCGGATACTCGAGGATGATGTAATGAACTTGGTCATATGCCTAATAACTTCCGCAAGGCTTACGGAGGCGAAGAAATGGAGAGATGTTCTTCACCTATTAGAAATATGCATTATCTCGGAAAAGGAAGGCAAGGACATCAAAAGGCGTTATTAGTAGAAAAAAGAATAACACTGGTATCACTTCACTTGACCTAAGTGTGTCTATCACGTCGGGTTGATAACAATTTTACCTACCGAATTTCATTTTCTCTAATTTCTAATAAAATAATACGGATAACAATGTGACTCTCGAAGATTTGATGAGAAAATGAGTAAAATTGCTGGCAAGTAATATACCTATTGTGTACTTATTATCTCTAAATCAAATTTCTTTGCCGTTTTATTAAATTTAATTTGTAATTTAAGGTTTTATATTAAACTTAAAATACAAATTCTCCCTGAGAAAAGAAATAAGGACAAACCATTTTATTTTTAAAATATATATAAAAATCACCGAGTAATCAGAGAGGATAATTATGGCGTTTAAAAAACGCTGATAGCAGCCGCTTAACCTTTTAGGTAGAGGGAGGAAAAAATGTTGCTATGTCTTGCAAAGCAAATGTGTTAGAAGCAACAAATATGCAGAGCAAAAATTGGCGGTTAACGTAGAAAAGTTAAATGTAAATAAACATTTATTTTGTGTTAAAAAAGGGAAAATTTGGAATATTTTTCAATTTCTTCAATGAAAATTTTAAAAATTCCTTAATATTTAAATATTAATCGATATGAGGGTGATTTTTGGCCACAATGAATTTAGTTTTTTGTGTAAAAGGTGCTTAAGAAGCTAAATATTACAAGATCACAATAAGACATAATGCTCATAATTTTTGTTTGTTGAAAGTTGTCTATATTTTTTAATTTCTTGAACGAAAAAATTAAAATTAATTATTATTATTATTTATTAATAATTTAACATAAAAATTATATCTTTTATAAATACGTGCAATATGAAAAACCCACCACAGAAGCTAAAAAATGTAAACAAACAAAATAGACATGTAATCCGAAAGAGACAGAAATACTTTTTGGTAACATTTGCTGGTGTAAATATTCGGGGGTAAGGAGCTTTTTTTTATGGGCATGAAAATCTAGTGTGTTGTTCGATGGAACCAGTACATTTTTCAAGTGCCTAATCTAAAGAAGCATTCAAGTGCCGCGGTTTCTTAAGACAGTGAAAGAAATACTTCAATTCATCTGATCTTATTATTTTCACTACTTATGTCTGACCGAGAATGGAATACAACTCTCATGTATGGGCCAGTGCCTCGAAGTCTATTTCGAAGCTTTTAAACCGCGTACAGAAGAGGGCGAAGGTGTTCATTAATGACGGTAGGGTATCCAACTCAATTGATTCATATAACCATATTTTACATATTTTTATAATTTATTTAAAAAAAAAATTGGAAACGAAAAATTTCAAAACAATTTAAATGAAACAAGCGAAAATATAATGACACAAAAGAAACACTTAATAATTTATGAATTCATCTGTGTCATTTTTTTATACGGCGAATTACATTTGACAATCAAGATCCCAGAAAAACGCAATAAAATACATGTCGTTTTTTATCAAAAAACCAGTGAATTTAGTTGTAATTTTGAATTCTTATTGAGTTATTGAGTTCGCCCTGTTCGCCCTGGTTCAACATAAGTTATTTTTTGCTTATTTGTTTGTTTACAACATGAGTGTCAGGCTAATTTAGAACATTTGAACGCAAGGACCACTAAAGCAGTGGTCGACCCAGTCAGTAATTTTTTTAAAACTTTTTATTTCTGTAAAAAAACTTTGATTTTACAACAAAACACTTGTTTTCTACGAAAATACCAAAATTCCAAAATTTTAAAATAAAATACCGGAGTCCGACTTGCCCGTAAGTAGATACTTCGTATTATTATTTCAAAAAAATTGTTTTATTAGAAAACAGATTTAATGAAAACTTTTTCATATCATAAAAAAATTGGAAAAACTTGGTAAATGGCAACGCCGACACAACAAATTTCCCCCGGGGGCCGAACATCTTCGGTTTTTTAAGCACATAGGACACAAAATGCATTCAGTTGCTTATCAGCTCTAAAGAAGAGGCGCCGTTTCACTTTTTTGCAGGTTTCAATTATACACCCAATGAAATAATTCAGTAGGATTCACTAGGTAGGTAGGTAGAAGTAGCTGTCCCTCGCTGGAGTTATGAGCGGACACACTTAGGCCGCACACAGGGCCCATTGTGATACCACATTTACATATTTTCCCCTAGTCCAGGAACCACTCGGAGCCTCCGATGATGCGGCTCAGACTGCCAATATCCATACATCACAGTGCATCCAGATGCTCTCAGTTCATCTTTCTCTTCCGACTAAGCGCCGGGCATGTGCACTGTAGATGAAGAACAGTTTCTTCCTCCTCCTCATCTCCACAGCTTCTGCAGAAATCATTAGCAAGGTGTCCAAGGCCAATGCACCTCGCATGCGTTCCTAAAATGCAATAATCACGATAACAGTACGGAGCTTACTTCTTTGGAATTTAAGCAGAGCTGATGAGCGCCTCTTATCCAGCTTTGGCCAGATTTTCTGCGCCGCACTGCCCGTATCCGAAGCCGCCCACTTATTGTTGAAAAGGTCCACGATTGCATTGCCAATTATAATATTGCAGGTACCCAAAGGATACCCAATGTAGGGAATTCATCACAGAGTTCGATGATCGTGCCCCTTCTGGCCAGTTCATCCGCTCTGCAGTTACCAGGAATGTCCCTATGTCGTGGTACCCATGTGATACAAACATCGTATCGATTTACCACCTCGTTAAGACATCTGCGACATTCGTATACCATCTTGGAGATCATTACATTAGAATCCAATACCATTATAGCCGCTTGGCTATCGGAAAGTATGAAGATTTTTCGACTGTGAACATTCTTGTCCTCAACAATTTTCACCGTAGCCTGAATTGCGACACTTCCGCTTGAATGACGCTGCAATGATTTGGTAGCCTTATAGACCAGGATATTCGGACAGATTCCGAATAAATTCCACACATAACGGCTCTTCCAGTCATCTCTTTCCGGATTGGATGTTCTAAAATTTCTTGCGAAATCATATCGCGGTGTCATGTAGTGATTGCTTCCGACAACCCCAAATTCTTTCGTATGGCAATACCCGTTTCATGCCACTGTCCACTAACCTTAGCCGCCACGACTCTGAAATAGAGTTCAAGCGGTGGAAGGTATAAGATTATCTCTATATCGAGCGTTGGAGTAGTGCGCAGGGAACCACTAATAATAATGGAGGCAGATCGTTGTAACCTACGTATTAGGTTACAACTGACAACTTGTCTTCTTCAGGGATTCCCACCACATCAGGCACCCGCAGGTCAAGTAGGTCTGACCACCACTATGTAGATCCAGTGAGCCATTCTAGGTCTTAGGCCCCATTTTTTCCTCAACACGTTGTTACAGGCATAGAGAGCGATGAAGGCTTTTTTCTGTCTATTAGTGATATTCGGTTTCCACGATAGCTTCCTATCCAGAATAAGCTCCAAGAAGCGCGCTTCATCCTTGAGCTCAAGTTCCGAAACATACAATCTCAGTGAACGAAAAGGTGGAGGCTTATACCTTCTCGTGAAGAGTACCACCTTCGTCTTGCCAGGATTAACACCCAAGCCACGATCAGATGCCCACTCTCTTACCTTTCCCAGAGCAAGTTGCATCATGTCTCTGATAGTGCCGACAATTCTGCCCGAATATGCAATTGCCCCACAGCCAACGTGTGTCAACATCACCAGGTTCCACAGGAGAGGGAAAAGTACTCTACCCTGTGCAGTTCCACTTCCCACTTCTCTGGTGATGAGCGAGCATCCCATTGTCCGGTAAATTGTTCTCCCACATAGTAGTCTGGATATCGAGTTTACCAGAGTGTCC
This sequence comes from Sarcophaga bullata, assembly GCA_005959815.1. NCBI lineage: Eukaryota > Metazoa > Arthropoda > Insecta > Diptera > Sarcophagidae > Sarcophaga > Sarcophaga bullata. The sequence continues at coordinate 2,883 of QOCX01002108.1, read as the reverse complement.
TGTACACCAGTCTTGTCAGTGCGCCGGAAATAGCACCTAATTCCACGTTGTTGAAGGCTCTTTCCATGTCTAGAAAAACAGCCAAGGTATAGTCCTTCCGTGCCAGCGATCTCTCTATCGTACACGTTAGCTTATGTAAGGCAGTGTAGACGGACCTTCCTTATTGTATGCATGCTGTTGCCTAGGTAGAAGATTTCCATCTAGGGTCTGGCTTAGGCTAATATTGATGACTCTCTTCATGGTTTTCAGCAGGAAAGAAGAGAGACTTATAGGTCTAAAATCCTTACGTGTGGTGTGAGAGTTTCTCGCTGCCTTCGGTATGAAAACTCCCACTTTCCACAACTCCGACGATATATGGATTAGTCAAATATTGGCAGAAAAAATCGCTCTAAATATCTCAATGTGATCCAGTTTCAGACGTTGCAAAAGGGCCGAATATATTCCGTCTGATCTTTATCTATTGTCTACTTGATTGCCCCTACATACGTAATTGCATAGTAGTCCGCGGTGAACTACTTCCTGAGACAGTCGCTCGCATATCCAAGTTTTGTCCCAATGGAAAGTGTGTATTCACGAGAAGCTCTAAATTTTCCTTTAAAGAGTTGGTCTACGAACCATCCACCTTTTGTAGTACACTTGGTGCGAAGGATGTTGTTACGAGAATCTTCCTTAGGTTTCGTTGATAGTTTCTATATGACTACCCTACTCTCTCTTGGCGCGTCTAAAGTTCCTTTTGTAGTCAACTAGGGACACTTTATAGTGTTCCTAATGTTCCGCGTTACCGGATTTTCTTGCCACTTTAAAAAGTCTATGTGACTCTTTCCTGATCCTGTCCAAATCCCTGTTCCACCAGGGGGGTAAAAGCTCCTACTATGACGTTTGTAAAATTAGCTACAGTAGCTTCAAGTTACAGAATGCTGTCAATTCTACTGCGCGTTAATGGGCCCATGCCCAAGTTGATAAGATGATCATAAAGATCCCAATTCGTGTTTCTAGGATTCCTAACCGCCTTTATACTTTTGGTCTCCCTGTCAAGAGAAAATACAATGTATCTATGGTCAGAGAAGTAATGATTCTCCGAAACTTTCCAACCTATGACAATATCAAAACTATTTCTCGAGGCAATGGTTGTATCTAATACCTCTTTTCTACTTTTGGTCACAAAAGTGGGTGTGCTACCAAGGTTACATACCGTTAAATCATTTGAGATGATAAAATCAAAGAGTGACTCACCCCTTTAATTGACGTCCGCGCTGCCCCATATAGTACGATGTGAGTTGGCGTCGCATCCAATGAGCAGGCCAACTTTGGCGCATTTGGCTTCGGTGATCAGTCTTTTGACTGAATCTGGTAGTGGATAGCCGGATATATCATGTGCCATATAACTGGAGAAGATCCCATATTGCCTTCCATTGTTTTCCATCGCAACTGTAGTTATTACTAAAAGAAAGGAGCAAATAAATTATTTTTAATTAGTATACAGGATCTTGGCCTACCTATAAATTTAATATGAAACATCCTATAGTTTTCCAGCCCTGATCCACAAACCTTGTTGGCTATAGACCATGGTTCTTGTATTGGGGCGATGTCTTCTTCGCTGTTTACCAGCCGTAGAAGTAGTGCAGCCGATGCTGCCTTACATTGATTGAGATTTATTTGGATTACTCGTTTTATCCTCCTTCCTCTCGGCCATCGTTTTATCCAGGCCATCATCTTCTCGATCAACATCATCTAGGAGTTCAGATTCCCTCAACAGCATTCCAAAGGCAGATACTATATCCGATCCAGTGGAAGAGAAAGAACTAACTGTGGATGTTGAGGATGCTGGAAGGTTGTCGTCCTCCTTTGTTTCTTCATCTGATACGCCCATGTGTTCGCCAAGTGACTTGTCGTCCAGAGGGGCGTTGTTATCCGACTCCATGGGGTGGCAATCCTTCTTATAAACTTTTACGATAATGTGTCCAAATCCAAAGGCCACCACACCATTGGAATTTGCCAGGTGCTCTAGGGATTGACTATGATGGTCGCACAGCAAGATCCATTGCGTCCCTCTAACTTTGCAATTTTCAAATTATGTGTTGGTAACTTTGGATTGCACATTTTTATTATCCTAAGTACCTTCTCTGCTAGGTATGGCATCTTTGAGGACAATTTCTAATTTGACGCCCTTCCAGATTTCACTCAACCTCGATATGGCAATGGAGAAGAGATCCAGGGCTCTTCTATCGGCGCGGTGCTAGCCACACATCTGATAAACTGAAACTGGTCCCGGATTCTCCTCCATTACTTCTAGAAAGACGCCCGCAAGGGCATCCTCTACTAATATCCAGTTCGACGGTGTAATACTGCCGTCTGGATTCGAGAGATTTACAATCGTCATCTCTATACTGTCTTTTAGCACCTCACTCTATAAGATGTTGGTGCGATGCGTAAAGCGTATAGTATTACCTTTCCGCCATCGAAATAACCAACTATCGTTTGGTTCAAAATCCTCACCTAAAATAATTTAATGGCAAACTCCTTTACTTTGTTCAAATCTTTTTTTTATAAATTACTACAAAATTCAGGTGACCACCTATTTTTTGATCAAAAAGAGTACACTTTGTAAGTATTTCATAGGTGAAAAAAAGAGGAAACAACAATAAAAACTTTATTTTCTTTTTAAAATAAACGGCAGATAATGTTTTTACAGAAAGTTGCGACTTCTCACTGCTCCAATAATAATTCCCTAGTGAGAATACCCTTTTAACAGCAACATTAGTGCGTGGGCAACATAAGGAAATTTCTATAAAATCTTTTAAATTTTCATGTGGGATATGTTCTACTCTAAAATGCCGAAAGATTTCTACCCATCTTTTGTCAAGTTCCATTTGCTCATCGTTC
>QOCX01002107.1:0-20254 GCA_005959815.1 Sarcophaga bullata | reverse complement strand
CAGCCTTGGGGCCTATTTCTGGATGAATGGGTGCGTGAACAAACGAAATTATTGAATTTGGGACGATGCCTATACATATGAGATACAAAATCATTCAATGCATCCCTAGAAAGTCACTGCTTGATGGTTTCTTTGATAACGATGCTATCCAAGCCGTTGCAGTCAACGGCAAGCACTATGGTTTGCTGGTTACTAACTTTGTTTGTCCTGAATTGAATGATGTGGATATACAAGTTGCTGTGATTTAGTTGGTAGTGTGTTGGCGTGCGGCCTTCAGCGACTTCTTCTTAGCAGATTTCTGGCAAAAACTCTTACAGTAAATAAAAAAAAATGCCATGAAAAGTTTCTCCAAAAAAATCTGTCCTTCGGAGTTAGGCTTTAAACTGTAAGTCCCGACACTCATGCATAAAATTAATACAAGCAACTTAAGTGGTGTGAGATTCCAAGTCGTAATAGTGACTGAAGAATTGTAATGGAAAATTATGTATGATAGGAACCGCTTAATGAAAAGCTCTTTGGAATTTGATGATTTCTTACAAATGTCATGATTCAAACTCTCCGGCAGAACTTTATATAATTTTGCTTTTGACCTACTTATTGAAAAATTTATGAATGATGATGGTAGAAGTTCTACGCTTTTTAGAAGATCTGCTGTGTTTTAAACTGTATTGCCTTTGGAATAATATTTCAAAAAAGAGGCAAATTTTACTTTCGATGTTAAGCTGAACTAAGAACTTTTCTGTGAAAAAAAAAGAAAAAAAATTAAAAAACAAACTCTTTCAAATTCTTTTATTAATTCATGATGCCAATTAATTTGAGAGTTTTTTTTTGTGCATAAAAGAACTTAAAAAAGCATCAACAAAAGCAACTACAACAGCAACCATTATATTTTAACTTCCAACTATATGGAGAGAATACTTTAATAATTTGTATAGAAAGAATATTTTTTTCTTCTTTTTTCTCGTGTTTCTTTTTTTTTCTCAAGAAGAATAAGCGAACTTCCGTAAAAATTGCCAGAAAAAGTTAACTTAATGAAATAGTTTCATAACTGTGCTGCTGCTGCTGCTGCTGCTGCTGCTCCTGCTATACAAATGAAAGTAAAAAGAGAGAGAGAGAGAGAGAAAATAAGAATACAATACAATAAAGTAAAGTAAAGTACAGTGAAGTGGTATAGAATGGCATGGGATGTCGTATAGTGCAGTAGAGCATGGTGTATTGTGTAAGTCGTGTAGAGTAGAGTAGAAAGAAGAGAGGGAAAATATGTTTCCTTTTTAAATACTTATTTCCTGAAAAAATACTCTTGACTTGACTCAAAAAATTCCTTCCTTATTTGCGAATTAACACACACTTGGCTCGAAACTTTGCTTTTCATAGCAATTTGGCTGATGAGAATGAAATGAAATGGTTGGGCAGAACAAATGCAAGAAACTCCTTAACAATACGCACACACACACACACATACACACATACATACATACGCAGTTATAGAAGAAAATAAAATGTTATGCGAATAAAAAGTTCAAGCATGAACTCTTGCCTCTTGTCTCTTAAGCCATGCACAGAGAAAATGTTGCGATTGCGTTACTTAAACACAGGGAGAGGGAGAGAGAGAGAGATAGAGAGAGAGAGAGAGAGAAAGCGAGAGCGAGAACAAAAGGAAGAAAACTTTTTTGAAAATACTCAACAGAAAGTGAACTGAAAATATTTCCCTAAACTCTATGCTTCATATTAAATACAATGTGTTCCTCTACGTTTTCCGTTTCGATTATTTTTTTTTGTCTTCTTTCTTACGAAATATGAAAGAAAATTACTTGAGAAAATAACAATTTTTTTTGTTCATTTTTTTCTTCTTCCCTAGCTTCAGTAAGTAAGCGAGTCCGTCGTTTTGCGTTTGAATTATAGAACGTAGAAAACGGCTAGAAAATATAAAAACTTTTGACTTGAAGAAATCTTTTTTTTTGGTAAAAGTTTTTCTATTTTTGTTTCTCTACTTCCATTCTATTCCTTTTCTGGTTAAAAAAAAAAAAAAAATCCCTTTTGTAGAGCAAATGGTTCGTTAGTAGAAATATGGATTCAACAAAATGTTTGAATTTATTTTTATAAACAAAATATTAAGCCCTTAGCTATGAAAATAGTTAAAATTAGTGCCAATTTAACAGAAGAACAGAAAATTTAATTTAAATCTCTTTTCAAAATATTCATCTTTGGAGGCCAGAAAGCGTTTACTGCAGTAGTATATGTTTGACAATGGATGGCATCATATTAATTGATTACTATTGTTGTAATTTGTTGTTGTCATTGTCTTATGATTCCATATTACTGCGACCGTCTGTTGGGTTTTCTATAACGCCTCCTCCAAGTCAATTGCCTTGACAAATTTCCCGATGCTGCTCGATGAAAAATTCCCTGAAATACATACACTAAGCGTCAAAAGAAAACGTACTTTAAAAAAATTAATACATTAATAAATTACCGTTATTTTTATTTTAAAATTGTTTCATTGTAAGTTTTTAAAATTGAAATGAAAAAAAAAATTCAAAAATTGACCAATTTTTTCGGCCGGTTCGGTTTTCGGTAAAAGTTGAGTGATTGTTAGAATTTCATCCATAGTGCACAGTTTCTTTTGATGCCAAACAGTTTCCTAGTATGTATTATTCATCATAGAATTCACATATTTGGTTCAAAACAATACCCAATCTAAACAAATGGACTTTAAGTCTACACTGCCCTATCAATCAGGCCGTTCATATGTAGTCTTATACAGACCTACATACATACATAACTGGTCATTACAACCCTTCAGTCAGGATTACGTCCTAGCTTCTTATACCACTTATGTTGGGTGTGTTAATTTTATTATTGTGTAGTGGGTCCCTTCTGTTTAAATTCAATTCCAAGCGATAGACTTCTGGGAAACTCTTCATTGCAATTTTTATTTACTCTTACAGTCTTTGCCAGAAATCTGTTGCGGGAAAGTCACCGAAGAGATATATGTGGAGTTTACTGTCATTTAAGTGCTGAGGACCGCGTACACTAGTGACTTTGGAAACCACAAATAGAAAAAGTCTTACTGGGTCAAATTTCATCAACTCAGTAGCAAATTTACATCAAATTCAAGCCTTCAAATCGCTCGCACCAGAAGATCTAATGTGGCAAGAGGCAAGTGGTACGAATCACCACCTCTCTGCAAGATAACAAAATATTGCACAATACAAGAAGCTTTCATGGCACAAAACCAAGTATACTTGAGCAAGCAGATGGATTCTTAGAGTATAGAGGCCATTTGAAATAATGACGTATGCAGACATCGAATGAATAATGAGTTCCATTGCGAAATATATAGATGCAGTAAATTGGTTAAGAGCCATGGTAACTGGATATAACGTGCACACGACGGAAAGTTCATGGACGGAAAGTCACACAATGAAAACAAAGTCATACACTGAAAAGAAAACAAACAAAAAATGATAAGATAATGGCCAATGTTCGTAGACAAAGACGATGTTTAAAAAATGAAAATTTGGAAAAAAAGCGTGTATGCTAGTCTCGTTTCAAAATCACTCCTTGATGTCAATTTTGTGCTGTCAGTGCTAGCAGTACATCTTTCTTTGAAAACGACTTTGGCTACGCCACTGGTGCCAGCGACAAGCACTCTTTCGACCTGAATTGGATAATCTGAATACAAGGAGCATGTAGGTTTAAAAAGACGATGATAGGGACTACACAGCTCACTTACAACACAATGCTCTAAACGAGCTATTGAATGATGTGGATTAGCGACCTTGATCATGTGAGATGGCACCGTCGTGCACTGACAAAAAATTTGTTAAAAACTGGCCGATGTTTTAACTCAAAGATGATCTCTTAAAAATTGATTCGAGAAGTTGGAAAAGAAGCGTGTATGTTGGTCTCGCTTTAAATTCGATTTAATTTCATTGACAATACCAACAGGTTGCAACTCTGTTAATTGGTTAACTATAGTTCTCGCCCAAACACTAAGTTCTACCGATCCTGTAATGCGGACGATAGCAATATCAAGTTAAGCACATGCAAATTATTATAAAGATCATGCGATGATATTAACAATGCTCATGCCTCGTGTTTATGCAGTATACACCTGAAAACAAACTTTACATGCATAATTTGTCATTACATTTCTTTAGCCAGGATTACAACTTAGCTTTTCACACCACTTATGTTTGTGTGGTTAATTTTATGCATGAATGGCGGCACCTCTTATGACATAATTAACCTTCAAGAATTGCTGGCAGTATTTAAACAAAATTATTCGATCTTTTGTGACTAAAGACTCTTTCATCATTTTCTTTTCGCTTTCACCACATTCTTAGCAGTTGTTCATGAGCAACGATTTCAAATTCTTGAAGCTTCTTTATTTTCCATCACAGATTTACTGTGTTATTTTAGTTTCCTAAAAGAATTCTGCCACAATAATTCAATGTTTAATACGAATTTACTTTTCAAAAAAAACTATGCTTTTTCTTAATCCTAAGCACTATTTTTATTTCCTTTCCTTTACCCTTTATCATCACTTATTATCCAAATTGTCTCGTATTTTATTCATAATCATCCATCCATCCATGCATCCATCCACCATAAAAAGCATCTCCTTCAGCCTTAACAATAAAGATTAAAAAAATTTGTTTTGAAATCATTTTCTTTCTCTTTTTTTTATTAACAGTTTCCCTATTCTATGCATTCCATTATGTTTTTGTGTTTTTCTTATTTTTTTTTTTGGCATTTTTAAGTGCTCTTGTGATTTGCAAGTGTTACTGGCGGATGATGTTTTTTCACAAAAGTTTCAAAATTTTCCTCGTCTATTTTTTTCTTCTCTTTTTTGTGTTGTTTTGTAATGAAATTAAATAAAATTAAAGCAGACTTTTCAACTGAAACTATTAAAAGTTTTTCCGTATTTATTTGAAGGGGTTTGTCTATCTAACATGGAAAATTTAAAAAAAAAGAAAATAAAGCATGAGTAGGCAGCACGAGTTTTGAGTTGGCCAATCGGGCCTTTTGTGTTGCTATACATGGCAGTGATGATGAGTTATTTTTTTTTTTATATAAGAAAAGTGATAGTTAAGAAAAGTCGCCGTAGTCTAGTAGGTAGTGCGTTGGCTTATTAGGCGAAAGGCGCCAGAGTTCGTATCCCCGGTCGGACATCAAAAACGAAATATGAAGAAAATATTTCTTCGGCGACTTCCTCTCTGAGGGTAAATAAATTGCCATGAAAAGTTTCTCCAAAAAATCTGTCGTTCGAAGTCGACTTTAAACAGTAGGACCCTTCACTCATGTATAAAATTAACACACACAACATAAGTGGTGTGAGAAGTTAGACCGTAATCCTGACTGAAGGGTTGTAATGGCTAACTATGTATCTATGTATGATAGGTTAAGTAGAAATTGTTTCGTATACACTTAGTCTGTCCTATAATGGACATTCCTCCATGGAAGTCCTAAAAGGATATTTCTTTTGTTTACTGAAAAATATTTTTTTAAATACCGCAGTTCATTTAAGCGCCATAGAACTGACGTAAAGCACCTCCAACTTATTTATTAGGTTACCATAAGTTTTAAGATTTTGCTGCGTTACAATTTTCCAGGTTATTCACATTCAGTTAAAAGTTCCAGAATGATAGGGTTGCCATCGTTCATTTTTTGAACAGAGCAAGCCCTCACTCTCTGAGGATTGAAGTCAGTGAGACTTTTCAAGAGCTTCCGACTTTTCAATTTAAATAAAAAAATAAAAATTAAAAAATAATTTCAATACGTTTCGGAAGACCTAATTGCTGCTCTCATGGTATGGAAATACAACATCATTTAAATTTTGCCACAGCTTCTCTGGGCGCGAGCATACAAAATCAAATTTTTATATCAATGCGCTATGTTGGCCTTGATATCATTAATGGTTTGTGTCTTATACGCATACACTTGCAACATTTTAGACACATTCACAGAAAAATCTCTATTGGGGTCAAATTCACGCTCTTGTGACTAGTTCACACTGCCTATTAAGCTAGGTGGGCATGGGCCACAAATTGCGTTGTGCAAGGTTAATAAGGCATGTATGCCTTGTCCTCATTGAACCAAAATAGCTTTGATGTCCATGATCATCCAATTTACATTAAAAAAAAAAGGTTTTGGTAAATTATTAAACGTACAGTGTTCGCGGGTTACAGTGTGTCTCAAAGACGTGTATTGGTCTCAACGTAATTTTCAGAGAAATATTAATACGATTTAGAGCCCCCGCAGTGCCTATAATCTGCAGGATTTTTACGGATACATTGGACGCTCTTTGAACCTAATGGGGTGGACTTAATAATCGTCTTAAGCTATGCACAAATGTATTTGCCTCTAGAACTGGGTTCTATGCAAAATCTTGGGTTCATATACGGAACTGATTTCATTTCATTATTGGGATTTCGCCTAAAGAGACTTCTGGATGAAATTGAGTTCAGTTGCCAACGAGCAATAGAACCCAGAGCCCAGGATCGATGGAAATGGATTTCTTCAGATCTGAAATCATTTTAATTGGTTAAAAATAAAAAACAAATTTTTCAACGAATTATCACTCAAATAAATGCTTGATGAACTTAAGTACTAGAGTTTGAACTTTCTGGCTTCTCACACCACTTGTGAAGTGGGCGTTAATTTTTATAAATAAATGGCAGGACCTGCCGTTTATAGACGATTCCCAAAGACAGATTTTTGAGAAACTTTTTCATGGCAATGTTATTTACTCTTAGAGTTTTTACCATTAATCCGCTGAGAGGAAGTCGCCGTAGGAAAATTTGTTCATTTTTCGTTTTGTTTGAGATGTCAGATCTGTGGTTTGAACTGTGGGCCTCACGTCTAATAAGCCAACACACTACCTACTAGACTAGGGCAACTTATTACAAGAATTTATGCGTGAAAAACGATTATCGAGCAAAATCTACTTCTAAGCAGAATATCTAGTACGTAACGCTATGTATTTGGTGGTACTAGAACTGTGTGAGACTCATTATGAGCTACCCAATCAACAATGTTAGGACTGGCCTACAAATACTGTGAATATATAATTAGTCATGATGCCTTAATTTTCCACAATAACAATGCTTAAGTACATCTTTTGGTGCCAGTCTACAACTACTTGCAAAAAGCAACACCAACTTCATTACAAATTTCTAGTCAGGATCACAACCTAGTCTTTCTTACCACCTATGTTGTGTGTGTTAATTTTGTTCATGAATGGCGGGATATAGCTTACAGCTTAAAGTCGACTTCGAATGACAGATTTCTGAGAAATTTTTCATGGGAAGTTAATTTACTCTCAGAGGAAAACCATTTTTCCATATTTCTGCGTGTTCGAAATGCCGGGGCTTTTGCTTGAAGCCAACACTTCATTCCAACACTTCGTTTCCCTTGCGAAGTAGGGTATCAAGAACTAAAAGTTTAAATAAATTGAAATTGTTATAAACTACAGAAGTGGAATAAGCATGTCTGTATTTGCTTTTGAAATAAAACAATAACAACAACACACAAAAAATGATTATCCTTTAAAAGCCGGGTTAAACAAAAAAAAAAAGAACCAGAAGCACTTAAATGAATAAAAAAGAAAAGTTTTTTTTTGGGGGCAAACAATTAGAAAATTTGATTCTTTTCTAACAATGAATGAATTTTGAAAAGATTTTATTGGGGAAATGCAAATAAAAAATAAAAAGAGTAAAAAATTTTATTAAAAAAAACAATTAAAAATAGAATGGAAGTACTTGGCTATATAAGGCGTATGAGTAATATTTTCTGTGTATATTGAATATTAATCATACGCAACCGTGTACGTATACTACAGAAAAACAGTGTGAAGTAGAAAACATGTATTACTTAAGGTCATTAAACACATATGCGAGGGTTTTTTTTTTCTAAATTTTTTTTACCTCTACACACACAACAAGCTTTTTATGACCGTATTTTCATGGTCTTTTTGTAAAGTTTCTCTTTTTTTTTGGCATATTAAAATTGTTTTATCGCTGACTACTTTACCATATCCATGGTCTCTTAATTATACACCGGGAACATAAAAATATCACAAGTAGCAGTAATGCTTTGATTCATTGAGCAGCAAAAAAAAACCTCACCAACACGAAAGAAAAAAAACGTTCATACATCTTCCGCAAACATTAATCACTTTTTGGAGGTTTTTTTTTTTGTTCTTCCTTTCCTTTCAAATCATATGTGGTAAAAAGATTTTCGCTATTAATGTGTGTACTTTCCGCACACAGTGGGCCCAAGTAAAATAAATATGGCAAAAGAAAATTGCATCCACACATAAATTTTTCTACAAGCCTATGGGGAAATTAATTTAATTGAATACAGTTTTTAAAAAAAAATGTAAGGAGTGAGCAGAAAAAAATTGGAGGCATACTTTGTTCTATTAAAGCTGAAGCTGAAATGACAAATTTAAAAAAAAATCGATTGTTAAACATGATGTATGGCAAGTTGCCTATAATAATGGACATTAAAAAGACCACAACGATGTTTTTTGTTACTCCACGGTCTAGTAATCGAAGTATGAAAGCCAACAGATTAATAGCGCCATCTTTTTCAAGACCTCACACTACAGAAGAAATATTTCCTTAGTTTTCTTTGTCTTGCTGAAGAAAGAAATTTGCCAGCGTTGTTAATTACTTAATTTTGCTGTAGTCTAGTAGGTAGTATATTGGCTTATCAGACGTGTGGCCTCATTTCAAACTCCAGGTTGGACATCTGTAGCACATAGAAATACGAAAAAATATTTCTGCCCAAGCAACACATTTATGGCAAAGCTTTGTGAATAAAGAAAATTGTCATGGAAAGTTTCTCAAAAAATGTGTCTTTTAAAGGTAACTTTAGACTGTAGATGCCGCCACTCGCGTATTAAATTAACACACAGACCATAACTGGTCTTAGAAAATCGGTCGCAATCCTGACTGAAGGGTTGCAAGTAAGTAAGTAGGAAGCAGGAATGTACTCATTATTGCACAGAGATAGTACAGCAACGGGGCCGTATATGTATGTCTACAGCATGTATGTCTACAGCATATATATCTACAGCATATACAGTGAGCGTACATGAAAGATAAAATTCTAACAATCACCATACTCAACTTTTACCACTTCAGGAGAGTGCCCGAAAAAATTTGGCAATATTTCGAATTTTTTTTTTCTTTTTGTATTCCAATTTAAAACTGGAATTAGAAATTTTTTTAAATAAGATTAACGGTACTTTTTAATTTATATATTTTCTTTTAACGATTCCAGCTTCTTTTTGACGCTCACTGTATTGTCTATATGTCACTAGCATCCCTCTTCACGCATTGCTGTTCGTTGCCTGTAAGACTGACTGCCTGCATTATTACTTAATAAACCCTCAGGCTTGTTGTCTTCTGATTACGAATTTTTGTTGCATAGTTTCAAATATATGCTCGGAGATTCATTCTTCTCATCATAGGGCCTTGAATCGATCTCTATTCTAAAATAAGTATTAATTCAGTCGCTACAATGTCGCTTACAATTTTCGCTTACAAACTTCTCCTTAGTCTTCTTGCTTGAATCTAATAGATTCGCATTTTAATTATGCAAGTAAAGTGAAAATTATCTCCTATTACTTCGCCTTGAGGACAGTATTTGCTTGTCTCCGTTTTTCTCTTTACCGATCATATCCTACCAAATCCATCTTCCTATTACTCCCCAACGGCGTAGAATCTATCTTCCCACCACCAGCTGAACTTCCTACTCATTGCTGTTAATTCCTATTTGACTGGAGATCCTGGTATTTCTTAGATGATTCCGTTTTCCATTCTAATACTACGACAACCTCTTACGAGTTAAGCACACGGGTGGCGGACCAAGTGTCAGATAGTTTTACTACATCACGTTCTCTATGCTTCGTCAAAGTTGTAAACCAAAAATTTTCTTATCTCATATGTAAGCTCTAAATAGTTAACTCTAGGACTGTTTCGCACTTAAAGTCTGTGAGACCATACCGGCCCGTAGTACACCACAGAGTGGTCTCTCTCTTTAAACTGAATGTAGCAGCCAAATTTTCTTTCACTTTTATAACCATTGTAAGCAGCGTTTCTAAAATCATAGGGAGTCATGGAAGGCATTTCAAGGACCAAGAACTCCTTGTATTGGTCTTGGATACCTTGCAAGTTATTATTTAAAAGCTGTGGATATCAGGAGAAGAATTAATCTGTCTTCCACCTAATGTTTACATGCCCGTCAGTTGATCAGAGGAGAAAGAGCAGTCTGGGTAAAGGATTTGGATGAACTGTCATGTATTCATATTGGCACTCTGCGTCGCTTTATCGGAAGCTACGAGTGCCTTCTGGACTAAAGTAAAATGTGAAACTATGGTATCACCATGAGCCCTGTGTGTGACCTATGTGTGTCTGCTCATAACTCCATCGAGGAGGCAATCACTTCTACCTACCTACCTACCTTCCTCTCAACAGATTTCTGGCAAAAACTCTGAAAGTAAGCAAAAGTGTCATGCAGATCATCTCAGAAATCATTGTTTTAAAGTTGACATTAAACTTTAGGCCCCGCTGGTTCTGTATTCTTTAATGGAATCATAACATAACCTTTAATGAGGCTTGGCTTTATTTATTCCTTCAATTTTATTTTATTTGTTCTTTCTTCCAAATTTTTGTTTCAATTTCATATCCCAAGTAATTTATTTGATTTTAATATTTCAAAAGCCACAATACTTTTCACTTCTAATTCACCTTAATGCCGGCCATAATAATTGCCTTCGTCTTTATACGCACATGCAATTATCCCTATTGTACATACTTTATTAATGCATATCCTTATTAGGTCATGAGTCTATGCCAAATTTCTCTGCATACTGTTACAAAAAATACTTACACACAGCAGCACACCCTTCATTCATTCATGCATAGGGTTGTCAAAGGTATTAACATTTAAGCTAAGCATTCATTGACGCAAAACTTTTACTCTCTTTTTTTTTGTTGGTTTTTTTGTTGCTATACTGTGTTAAGCCTTTTTTCTAAGCAATTTAACCTCCTTTTTCCACATGAGCTTGAGCTTTATATAATAGCGAGTGAAAAAAAGAAAAAAATTAAACAAAAACAATATAATGAGAGAGAGTTAATGAAAGAGCAAAAGAAAAAAAAAAGAAAATGAGACAGAGAGAGAGAGAAGAAGAAATTCCTATAAAATATTGCCATTTTATTTATTTACTTTAACTTAAGCAAAAAAAAAAAAAACACAGAAAAACTAATATAAGCCTTCCATCCTACCCCTCCCTAACAATGCCCACATCATCGACATGCAACAATCATCAGAGCTTACTGGCAAAACCCCTAACGTTTTGAAAACGTTTTCATCTATCCAACCAATGAATCCGCCTTAATCAGGTGCTCAAAGTAATACTGCTCATCTAAGTTGTCGTTAAACACTGTGGAATCACACATTCGTCACATAACACTTCACACACAACACAGCACATACCCACATGCCATCTCCACTCATACAATGTCGAGCATTCGTAGCATCAGGGCATTTGTGCATAAGTGTTGTCTGTGTCGAAACACAAATCAATTTCAACATTCATTATCAAGGCAGCGCGAAAAGACCATCACTCCCACACCCATCCAATACTACAAAACACAGCACAAACTGGTATGTTTATGCTACATGTATAAGTACATGTATACAAATGCAAAGTACAACCACAACAACAACTAAATTGCTTCAGCCTAAGATCATGACAAACTTAATGTTGTATACTTTTAGGGGCCGTGTAGTAAAAAAAAAAGAAAGAAAGAAATCCTTTATTTGGTTTTCCTTTTTCTTTTATTTGCTGTTTGGTTCGTGTTTTTCTTTTTCTTTATCTTTTTTTGGAATAAGAAAATAAAAAACCTGAAAAAAAAACGAAAAACGAAAAAAATAGAAGAAAACCACAAAGAAAATACACGCCGTAATTTAGAAAAGACCTACGACAATTAGGGTAGAAAATAATTTTTAAAGGCTATGATAGTTAGGCAGGTATTTTTGGAGGGCTTAAAAGACATTTGTTAGGCAAGCATAGTGTATTTAAACAATTTTTTATGAAGCCTTTATTAAATAAACATTAAAATGTATCACTCTTGATTAATCTAAGCAATCACAATCAAATTTTTGTCAAATCATCAAAGCCAAGTTAAAAAAAAAACCTGAAAAAGCTATGATTGCGAGGAAACTTTTGCCGTTTTTTAAAGCCAGGATCTTGAATTTATACACGATTTAACGATTTCGTTTTTAGAATGTATTGCAGCAGTTGATTGTTTTGAGATGGTTTTCGTTTACTTTTTCACAATAACTTGGCAAATATTTAGTTTCTCTCCATGAATATGAGCTTAATGAGGAATTGCAGCCACTTAAACTCATTAATATTCTTTCTGGGACTTCTGCTGCAATAAAGCAAAATTGTTGGCCTTCTACCGTCCAATTCAAAGTCCTCAGCTGCATGCTTAAGAAAACCATGGCCTTAATTCGCTCGTGAACAATATCCAATGTTGTACGAGCTGTGTTGTCCTGTTGCAATCCAGATGACATTGGTGTCCAGATATCCAATATGGTGCGACCCTGTATGTCACGTTGCATTTGTCCTACTGAAACCAGATGCCGTTGGTTCCAATCCAAGTAATCCAATTCACCAAACAAAGTTGGTTGTCTTCGACCTAAAGTTGTCGCTGCTGTCCCTAAAAGACTGACCAATGTCATCCCTCAAAGATATATGAATTTGAATGAATTACTGAATGTATAATAGTAGTCGTCGTAGGTAGTCTAGTAGGCTATGTTAATTGGCTGATTAGAAGTGAGGCCATGGCTCAAACCCTGGCCAGACTTCTCGATCAAATCGAAATCGCCTTTCCCTTAACAAATTTCTGGCAAAAACTCTGAACGTAAACAAAAATTGCCAATGAAAATTTTCTCCAAAAAAATCTGTCGTTCTGAGAAGACTTTAAACTGTAGGTCCCGCCACTCATGTATAAAATTATCGCAGTCATTATAATTGGTGTGAGAAGCTTAGTCGTAATCCTGACTGAAGAGTTGTAATGACGAATTATGTCTTTATGTATGTATGTATGTATGCTTTTTTTTGGTTTTTTTGTCTTGAGTCGGAGGTGGGAATCTGCGAAAGACACTTTTGTTCGAACAAAAGAGTGCACGATTCACCATCACTGGTGCCTACGTACTAAACCCACCCCCTACACACTTCAACCACGTATGATGTATGTATGTATGTACACATAATATTTGACAAAAAAATTTGGTTGGTCCAAAGAACTTTTCTCTGAAATTTCAATTTCCAGACAACGACAGAGAAGATACATAAATTTAGTGAAGAGGCGGTGAAGAAGTACTTTAACATTGCGACCTCACGGTCTTTTGTGCTCCCCTCATAGTGTATAGAGTATCGCTATAAAGTCTCTTTCAAACCTATTGCTCTGACAAACTTCAGAATACTGCCAACTTCCCGCACTGCAGCTTGCGTGTACCCACGTATTTCATTCTGCCGGGCTTTAATGCCACACCGTTTCCAAAAAGGTGCTCTGTTGATTCATTGTTATTACCGCAGAGTCGCCTTGTTAAGCCTCTGACAACCCCCATTCTGAATATGTTCACTTTGAGTCTACAATGCCCTGCCAAAGGTTACCAAGCTCAATTTATTCCTGGACGTAAGTCTTATGCATGACTCAGATCTTCTTTCATTGCTGTTTTCCAACAAGAGTAAATTGCATTAAATCAACTTGATTTGAGAAGAGCCTTTCCCTTCCCCTACTCTTCACTTTCTTGGAGAATACTTTTCCAAAAATCCGTTCGCACTCTACAGAAGGATTTTGGCCACTTCTCTGCCACTTGTCTGCTTCCACCTTATCGAGGATTTCCCAATGACCTGGAACCCAGCAGAGAGGAACCTTATTTTCCTTACCTATCTACCCGATTCAGTTTCTCCAGACAATTCCATATTATCTTCGGCTTAACCTCATAACATAGGCATAGACTCCTGCTTGGAAGTTAACCACATGTTTCCCCAAAGGAGTCGGAATACTTTATTCTGACAACAAAATTTCCTGTTTTTATTCGAAGATCCGTTTTCTGACCCATCTGTATACCACATAAAAATCAAAGTTTCGATCCTTATTCCCGGGTGTATATATATCAAGACGAAAGCGTGGAATTCTCATTCAGAATCCTGAAATGTATTAAGACAGTAGGCTGGAAGCGTATATTATAAGTATTCACTACAAATTATAAATATTCGAGAGGCCTACAATATATATGGTGTATGGAACTAAGGTACCTAAACCCGACTACGGAATATGCACGCTATCATTATCAATTTAGTACGATAAAACATCTTCTGTAATAGCGTATCTTGGTTCTATCGTATCCCTGTAATACCGTAGAGTGGTAGAAAAGTTTTACCTCCATAAACTCAGCATCTGTTAAGAATACGAAAATCAAGTTTATGTTTTTATCCTTCAAAGGAAGACGCTCAGACCTTATAACGTTTGGTCAGATTTTTCCTTTCCTTGAATTTGCTCCTCTTCCCCTGAATTTCGAATTGTTAACAACAGCTTGCGTTGCATGTGACTTGCAAGTTGCTTTGGTTTTTGTTATAGCAGCTTCACTAGATCTTTCTGGCCTTAGAGTGACGTGTCTTATAACCTAACCTAACCTATAAAAACCCTTATTTATTTTCTTTAATTTAAAAATATTCTTGAGACATTAAAAAAAAACGGTTTTAAAAATTCTTAACACAACGCTGCTCGTTATGTTTTTATTATTCCCTCCTGCATTATAACAACAACATGATTTAATAAAAAAATAAAAAACAAAAAAAAAAACTTGTTTCTTTTATGACATAAAAATTAACTACAAATTTATGATAATCACTGTAAAAATATTTCACACTATTAAAGCAGGAACAAGGAAGAAAAAAACGACAAAAAAAAATTTCAAACATGCAGCATTACACATGCAACGTTTATAGCGATCATCCTCGAAAAATAAACCGAAAAAAAAACCGAACAAAATTAAGTTCAAATCCGTTTTATTTTACAACATAAGCAGCAGCTACAGCAACAACAGTCATAATCATTTATGTAACAACAACAACGAAAATGAGCATTTAATATCTGACAGCAGCATTAAAAACGAAACGAAACGAAACGAAAGAGAAGAAAAAAAAATCGAAAAAATATGGAAATGTCACGCATACCAAGAAGAATACAGAAATACATTTACACACACACATATACTACCGTACAGGAAGACTGTTTACAGTAGCACAGTAGTATTAGCGAGAGTGTGTGAATGTTAAACTTTTTAAAGCATACTCTTCAGCTGATTGAAAAATATTTTTTCTGGAAATAAAATTCCTTGACTCGTTTAGCAGGGAGTAAAAAAAATATTTTTTTTTTGGCAGGACGAAATCATAACAAGGATAATATCTCTCTCTCTCTGTATGTCTCTCTCTCTCTCTCTCTCTGTATATATTTATCTCTCGTTAAAGCTTGAAAATAAATTGATTTAAAGTTGGTGTAATTTCGTTACTTGAGGGGATATTTTTTTCACAATTTTCATGTTTGAATTTGTAAGATTGTTATGGAATTTGTATTGAAATATTATTTTGAGGATAATAACCGTCTTATCTGTTTGTATCATTCTTTTTCCTCTTCATTGTATGCATAACAAATGATAAATGTTAAGCAGTAGCAGCAACAGCAACAGCAGCAGCAGCAGCAGCATTATAAAGTGATTTGTTGAATATCCTTGCAAAAGGTAAATTGAGTAGAAATGTTGAGATTTTCTGTTTATATGATGATGGTGTTATGGTGTTAACAAAATTCCAATCGAGATGAAATATATTCTTTTGATGGATTTATATTGTATTGTGTGTGTGTGTGTGTGTGTGTGTGTGTCTGTGTCTGTGTTGAAAGTGTGTTATAAATATGTTGTTGTTTTTGTTCATTTTAATGACAAATAACTTGTCAAAGAATAAATAATCATGTTAGCATATCAGTTCATACAAACTAATACGAGGGTGGGTTCATAAGTTTCGATTTTAACTGAAAGGATTACATAGATCCTGTCAACAAGCATCTTCCAATTGATTCTTTTTACAATTTGAACAAGCATCGTTATTTAGTTTGATTTTTAACGGTCATTGGCACGTGTTTAAAGCGCGATTTGATGAGAGTTTGTAAAAAAGAAAATTTTATTACAAACTGAGCGCAACTCAGGAAATCTACTCCATCTGTTTCTGTGGTAAAACCATACTTTTTTAAAAATTTCGATAAGGCACTACCAGCACTCAAAATTTATTATACCGCTTTTTATGGCATTGATGTGCAGGATGTTTGATTTCAACAGATGGTTAAACTGCTAGACATCTGATGGCAAAATCGACTTTGTCGTCAAACGTTTGAAAAGTTTTGATATCCATAAAGGCTACGCTGTATTTCTTATCAAATACATCGTCTTACATTAATTTGCGCTAAAATGCTTCTAAAAACAAACTTGGAAGAATTCCTCCGCAATAATGTACGGATTCATTACCAACTTCAAAGGCTTGTATACCTCTTAAAATACTCTAAAGGAAGCTCTCTATAATGTCAGGCTTGTTGCTCACATCCTTACATAATTGGCCTTAAACCCTTCAGTCAGTATCACGAGCTAGCTTCTCACAGCACTTATGTTGTAAGTGTTGATTTTATCCCTAAGGGGCGGGAGCTACAGTTTAAAGTCAACTCCGAACAACAGATTTTTGAGAAACTCTTCATGGCGTTTATTTCACTCTTAGAGTTTTTTCAGAATCTGAAGAGGCTCTACGGCTATTGCCTTTATAAATTCAAGGATCCTGCTAGATGTCTAGCAATAACAACTCGAACTCTAGGTCTTGACATATACTCGTGTTCCAAGAGTGTGTTCCGATATGATGAATATGGCCTGAGATAACCCCCAGTATGAATGAAGAAACGCTGAGTCTACAATGCCCTTTAAAAAGCTCGGTTATTTCTTAATAGTCTGATGCATGCATAGCGATGTTCAAGTAAAGGGCATATAAAATGAGGTAAAAATTTTTCGTAAACCAAGCAGGAAATAACCTGAGATTAACAGGAGGCCTGTTGACAGAGAATTGTAGACCCAAAGTACACTTATTCAGAATGGGAGTTGTCTCGGAGTTAACAAATAGATTCTGTGATGATGAGTATAAGTATCACAGGAGCTCAATCTTGGAAACTGTGAGTAATTAATACATCTCAGAAGTAAATACCAAGGTACAAACAAGGTGCTGGCCAGGGCATTGTTGACAACGAGCAGTATTTTGAAGGGTTTCAGGTCAATAGGCTTGAATGATATTTTATAGAGATGCTCTATAAAATATGGGGGAAGTGGAATAGTCTGTATGATCGGACTACGAAGGTACATTCTTGTCACAATAATTTCAACCTTGATGTACCTTCTCTGTCAGAAACTAGGCTTACCAGAGTACAGTTCCCTGGACAACCGAAATTTTTTGGTGGATTTTTAGTCAAATATCATTTGATCAAATCCATACCTTATTGATAAATTGGTTGCAAAATATTGACTAGGAATTATAGACAAAATTTAAAATGGAAACAACAAATTTCTTTATATCGGGTGGGCCATCTATCTGTTTCAATTTGAACCATCGGTTATTTCGGTTATCTGGCAATACTTATGTCATTCTATTCTGTCATAAAATTCAATAAATTGTCTCCAATGAACGTAGTGAATCGGTTTACGCTTGAGCAATGTTGGGACTTAATGGGCCAACGAAAAACTTCACGATAATAACGATTTTGCCGCAAAAAAGAAATCATTTTTACTAATGAAGACCACTTTCATATTGAAGGGTACGTTAATTCGAACAATTGCCGTATTTGTGGCTCAGAAAACCCACAGGTGGTTTTACAGAAACTAATGCAGCCATTACGAGTGACTGTTTGGTGCGACTTGTGGAGCGGAGGCATCATTTACCCATGTTTGTTTGAAAATGAGGACAGCGCAACCATTACGATCAATAGAGACATCTATCGTACGGTGATAACCGATTTTTTTCTACCCACATTTCATGATATTGATGTGAATGATATTTGGTTTCAATAGGATGGTGTGACTTGCCTATTGATTTAAATAGGATGTTGCAACCTGCCACACATCTTATGCCACAATCGATTTATTGCGTCAAACGTTTGATGTCCGTTTAATTAGCCGAAATGTTGATGTCGATTGGCCATCAAGAAGCTGTGATTTGACAATGTTGGAGTATTTTCTGTGGGGCGCCATTAGAGAAAAGTGTTATGCCGACAAACCAGAGACAATTGAGTATTTAAAGGCCAACATTCGTTTGCCATTCCAATTGAATGAGGTAATGTGAGTCCAACCGCGACAGCCCTATTAATGAAATAATATTCCACTTCTAACCGGAACAATGGTAAATTGCATTTTTAAATGTAAACTTTTAAATATCCCACTCTTTATTACCCAGCAATTCTTAAGAAAAGCTTTTAAAGTATTTATTTTTGTTTTCATATTTGTATCAACAATTCCTATTACTCTGTTTGACTATAATTTATGATTGTCCGGCAACTATTGTCAAACATTTTATAACACTTCCTTGCGATAATGACATTTTTGGCTTGCAGCGTTTCTATGTCGATAGTCCTTTAAATGAAATATTTTCATAATATTTTGGCATACTTTTAGGTTCAGTGAACCCCCCTATAAATCCTATAAAAATCTTCAAACTATGTTAATTATTATGAGCAAATAACTCTTAGCCTTTATGGAGAACCAAAGAGCTGAAATAAATTTTTTTTTGTGACAAAAATTTTTGCCATGAAAATAATTCATTGTCTCAGTTCATGTTGCCTGTTTAAAGGGGTCTAAGACATGTTATTGAACTCCTTTTTACACAGGACTCTACAGACTATTTTCTCTAAGATTAATGTACTTGCCATACAGCACAGGCCCATTGATTGCTTTGCTTGGTTTTTTTTTTGGGCTAAAAATGGGAATGAGAATGAGAAAAGAAGAAGGCAAAATGCTTTTAAAGAAAGAAATTCTATGCTTGTAACTGGTATTGTTGCTGTTTGCTGTTTACATTTTCATATTCTCTAAACAACAACAATATGTGTCATCATAATCGGAGGCCATGAACGAGTGCATACAAGAGAGGAGATCCATTTGATGTTGCCAAAACCATTATGAGCTGGTGTTGTTATTGTTACTATAACTGTTATGAGAAAAAAAAAACATCAACAGCACATAAAAAGAGAAGGAAAAGAAAGAAAACAAAAAAACATCATCATACTTGTAACAATAACAACAACAACAAAGAAGGAAGAAGAAATAATAAAGGAATTTCAACACAACCATTTTTCAGACACAATAAGGAATAAAGTATGGAGAGAACAAACAAAAAAAAAACAAAACAAAACATACAAGCAAAGATGGACACACATACACATACATTCATATATACATACAAGCAAGAACACACACAAAACATTAGCAGCTTTCAAAGTACAAACAATAGCAAAAACAAAACCAAAAATATGTTTTTGAAAAAAAAAAACAAAGAAAAGAAAAAGACCAAAACAAATATGAGAGGAAAAAAGGATTTCAACACACAAAACATATACAAAGCAACAACAACTACAACAATTAATAACAACAGCAATAGAAAATAACACTTACACACATAAATGCATCTACAAACACTTTTTATACATACAACGACATACTGTTACACGTAAGACTGTTACTGTCCACAGTTCACACACAAGCTACCTCCTTAACAATGATAGATGCTTCAACAATACACACACACATATACATACATACATAAATACGTATGTGTATGTATGAATGTAAGCAAATGCCTGAAAGTATGTGTGTATGTATGTGTAAATGTGAGTGTTTTTTCTTCTGTTTTTTTCTTTCTTACATGCAAACACAATATGACTTCCTGTAAGTGTCACTGACACTTTGATGACAACATCTACATGCTAACAAATACAAGTACAAGTAAACGACATATATGGGCAACAACAAGAATAACAGCAATAACAAAATTTTTGAGAATTTTTGTAATATCGACTGCAGTTGTATAAAGGAATGAAATCTTCGGACAATAAATTTACAAATCGTTAAACGTTTTAAAAGGCAGGTG
>QOCX01002105.1:0-16727 GCA_005959815.1 Sarcophaga bullata | reverse complement strand
AATGATCTCTCAGTTCAGTTTAGTTTCATATTTTTTTATCACACACATATTCATGGCCCCCCTACAATTGTCAGATTTTACCATTTATTTTCCTTTTTTTCTTTGTAATTCTTTTTAATTCTTTTTGAACATAGAAATGAACATGGAAATGAATAATGACAACTGTCAAGTGAAATTAAAATTTACATTTGTTTCTCAAGTACAAAGTGCAGGCAGTGCATTACAGTGCAGTGCAACAATGGACAGACAGCCAAGTACTTACCATAGATGGTTACGTGGTAATCATTAATTATAATTTCTAAAAATATAGAGAAGACAAGTTTGGTAATTTTATTAGATAAATGGTGGAAGAGAACATGCTGATTTGCATTTCATAATAAATTGTTCGTTCGACATCAATCATTTTCAAAGCAATCGAACAACCAACCCACAATTCCACTGTTCTCTGTGTGCTCATTTATTAAGATTCTTTAATTAAACATTGACTGAAACTGAAACTATTGTGACGTTTTAGCTGTTGCCTGTTCTTAATAACATGACTGATCATGCCAATGGTTGGTAGTAGAGACTGAACCAAGTTAAGAAGTATTAGGACTTGCTAGTATGAGAAACAATGATTCATTTTTAACTCTTTTGGACTTAAGCTGTAATTAGTTTTATTTGAATTTTTATTTTAGAAAAATTATTAAAGAGCTTTGAAGCTTCATCAAGCAATGATGATGTTTGAAAAAGACCATAACGATTGTATTTACCTGCTTATGACATAATGAATCTTTCTTGATACTCATTTATAGTATTCTTTTAATTTCACTGTAATTAAACTGTGGATTATTTTTAACACTAGAAAGTAGGTTCTCACAGAAAAGCATTGTTTTAAGGATCAAGTAAATTACAAAAGAGCAAAGCGTGTTCACTTTAAAAATGTCTTTGTTTTTATCATTTTTTTTTATCGCCGTTTTCGTTTTGAACATCAAAATACTAATAACTCGCCACTCAGGAAATAGTTACAGTATTCTCCGGATGTCAGCAGTTTCAAAAATGCCTGCAGGACTTAGTTTATAATTCTTATATCGAAATACCCCACCAGAAAGCAAGTAGCCGCTTATTATTCATGTTAATAGAATTCTATTTGTCTCATTGCTGTCAATAGCTTGGTATTGGATGGATTACTGGTTGGTCAAAAAGGGCCGTTCGGGCATTTCGGTGTGGGAAATAAGTTTTAATTTGCTGGGCCTCTTGGAAATGGAAATGGATCCGCAGCAGACTTTATAGACATAAGCAAGAGTCCTATTGTAGCATTAACTACGCTGAGAATCAGGTCTTTCATTTGCCCGAAATCTGCATCAAGTCAAATTAGTAAAAGAAGAGCTTTAGAAATCACGAAAGGCGAATATTGGTGGATTTCTACTCGGAATCAATTATCTGAGATTGTGTCTCCTCAATTGGATATGTTTTCTGGATGGGACAGAGATTCTTGGTTATTTTAAAACAAAAATCGAGATTGTCTGAGTTTCAGTGTCCATCTGCCAAATTAGTTGCCAGTTATTCAAACTGTTTTCATAAGTCACCATCGTAGAAAATAGCATTCAATAACACGTGCAAGTAATAAAATTGTTTTACAATCCATTTTAAAAAGCAGACGACTGACGAATCGCCGCAGTCCATGAGAATCTGTTGGAGGAGGCAGTCCACAACTTGGAGTATATTGCGTCGTAGCTTGCACCATCTCCCGTACAAAATTTAATTCATTCAGGATCTGAGGACAAAAACGACCATACACTCCATATGTTCCCTGAACGAATGGGCTCTGAAGCAGTTGACAGCTGATTTACATTTTCGTCGAAGAATTATCTTCAGCGTTGAAGCCTATTTCTGGATGAATGAGTACGTGGACAAGAAATTGTTGAATTTGAGAAGATATCCACCTAATAAGATCTAAGAACGTCCAATCCCGCTCAAAAAAGTTACTCTTTGGTGTGCAGTTTGGGCTAGCGACGTCATTAAGAACGACTTTCGTCAGGCCATCACTGTCAATGGAGACTTCTAAAGAGTTTTACATCAACGACATAGGATTTCAACAGGGTGGCATTATATGCCTTACAGCTCGTGCTATTCTTCACGAGCGAGTTGAAAACATTGTTATCTAAAGTGGATTTGCATTGAGTTGGCCACCGATATGGTGCGATTTGACACCATCAGACCTTTCCTTGTTGGATTTTCTTAAGCCGCAAGTACTGTATGCAAAAAATCTACAGACTACAGCTGTACCTCAAAGCTAACATAACCCCCGCCGTCAATCAAATTCGAACCAAACAGTCAATTTTAATGGCTATTTAATCTGAATTTAGCTTCCTTACTAAAAACAACTCTTTAATAAAAATGCTTATCTTCGGTACGTTTCAAATAAGCCTGAGCAGAAAAAAGCCAATACAATGCAACATTTGCGGCTAGTACTCCTAAAGCCAGAAACGTTGCTATAGTCTAGGGATTAAAAGCGAAATATGAGAACGAAGAACGAAGACGGGTTGTCAATTCGACGTCTTCTATAAGACTTCGCTTTACTAACGCAATTTTTTTTCTTCGATATGCACTTTTTTGTCTTACGTACACACTTACTTAATTGGTAATTACAGTGTGGTAAGACAGTGTTTTAGTCAGGATTAAAACCTAACCTCTCAAACCCCACTCATGTTGGATGTGTTAATTTTTAAACATGAGGGACAGAACTTACTGTTTAATGTCGACCTCG
Source organism: Sarcophaga bullata (assembly GCA_005959815.1). Taxonomy (NCBI): domain Eukaryota; kingdom Metazoa; phylum Arthropoda; class Insecta; order Diptera; family Sarcophagidae; genus Sarcophaga; species Sarcophaga bullata. Next base: position 13,978 of record QOCX01002105.1, on the reverse strand, counting down.
TATGACAGATTTGAGAAATTTTTCATGGCAATTTTATTTATTCTCAGAGCTTTTGCCAGAAATATTGTGAGAGAAAGTCTTCAAAAGAAGTATCTGTTTTTATCCGACCTGAGACTTGAACCTCGGGTTCCGGTTTAATAAGCCAAACATTAAAAATTTCTGTTGGAACCTAATAATGTTAAATGCCATATTAATTGTAGTTTTCCTTACTATTAAACATTTCTATTGTTTGCCATACATTCACTCACACACTAACTCCTATTAATTAATTGCATATCACATATCATTTGAAACCATCAGTTATGCATTTCACTTCCCAAAATGATTTTAATCGTTTGGCACAAATTTTATTTTCATTTCTTTCAAAAAAAAACTTGTTCGTTCATAATCATTTCAATTAACCGGATTTTCTTTATTATTTCATATGAATTGTTTAACAACGTTTGTTGCTGTTACTGATGCTTTTGTTGTTTTTTTTTTTTTTTTTTTTTTTGATAACAAATTGTTTTCAAAATGCATCTCCTTCTCTCCTCTCCTTTATAGTGTCTAATAACAGACATCACAAATTGTAATTGCTTATAACGAATCAAAGATTGAGTTGAGATATTTGCAACTTTACACTGTGCACGTATGCATACGTATACGTACACATCATGTATGAGCATGTGGCAAACAAATTCATGTACATATGTAAACATAATGCCATGGATTGCTGATTGCATTTTCAAGTTGGTTTATGTTTATGAAAATAACACTTAAAAAGTTATTTATGTCGGCAGTCATTTAACGGTATGTATGTATGGTTGTTGTGTTGTTGTTGTTGTATATTTTGAAGTCATTTTAAGATGAATTTTGTTTTGACAGGCAGATAAGCAGTGCAAAAAATGGAACTCATAGTATACGTAAGAGAAGCAACACAGCATATATTGCATGTGCAAACGCACTTAAATGAACATTTAAGCGACGCAATATAATTTTAAAATTTTGAATGTCATATATTGCCTCCACTAGCTGCTTAGATTGCAAAACTAGACTTGTTCCAGCACTTGAAAACAAAAAAGTTGAAATAGAGCAGATCAATCAAGGATTTCATCATGTAGGCTTATTGTACACTCACCATCGGGAATATCATCTTACTTTCTATAGGAAGTCTGTTTCCTAATTTCTTAAAGTCCATTACTCCCAGACGAGTCTTAAAACATTGGGATCTTGTTCTTATAAAAGCTGGTCAATGACACAAAAAGTGCCGCATGGTTTCAATATCTTTACCACATGGCCTGCATTCATCCTTTCTTCTCATGCCAATGCTGCTCAAATGATGATGATGAAATGATGCAAGGCGGAGTGTCCTGTAAGTATGCTCATTAGCATGCTTAGATACATAATTTGATCATTACAACACTTTGGTCAAGGTTTACGATCTAGCTTCTCACGCCACTTATGTTGTGTGCGTGTTGATTTCATACATAAGTGGCGTGACCTACAGTTTAAAGTCGACTCCGAATGACAGACTTTGAGAAACTTTTCATGGCAATTTTATTTACACACACAGTTTTTGCCAAAATCTGGTGAGGGGAAGTCGACGAAGAAATTTTTTTTTTTGCTGAACCTGGCTTGAATCATGGGCTCTCATCTAAATACCAACATACTACCTACTAAGCTACGTCAACTTCTATTAGCATACTCAGCTCGCTCTTATTTAGGCTTGGGTTCACCCCACAATGAACAACGAAGAAGCTGATCTGCACTTCAGAACAGACGTCATTCGATTTTTGGGTGTCAGAAACGTTTAAAGATCTGGGCATGGTGGCAAACGTTCTATTAAGGAAAATGGTCGGTTCACCGCGTATCGGGGTGCTCCAACTCAGCACCAACGGATCATAACAAGGGTAAACAATGTGCCTATGGGCCACTGAGTGAACTCGTCTATGAACGGCAAGCTATCCCACTAACCTAGCCACCAAGAACTAACTCAAATTTCAAATATCAATATTTCAAACTGTTATTCATTCTAACATAGAATACTATTTTTAGTTTGTGTTCGAACCTCTTAATCACTTCACATCAAAATAAACATCATTCAAATGCTCTTGTCATTCATGGCTGGGAAACATTCAATCATTTGGAAACTCATCAATCAATTAATACTCCTACCAAACTGGCAATAAATTGAATCTTGCAGGCTTGTTTAGAAGCTTTTCTACTTCACACATTAGCTGCTACAGCAGAAAAGAAACGAACACATTCCATGAATTATGTTGTAGTTCGATAGCCAACATGGCAAACAGTAAATGCACTAAAGAAAGTGTTGTTCTTCAACTACAAAAAGTCTACAAAAAAATTTTATTAAAGATTTCTTTTGATATTTTGATTTTATTGGCAATTGATGAAAGAAAACTGTCAGTTTAATCTGATAACAGGCAACATCTCCAATTTATCGATATCAATATCATAAGCTGTCATGTAAGTCAAAGATTTATTAAAACTGATAACACTTCTGTTCACTAGACATGTTTCCTATGTGGTTGTAGCAAAGATTGAAAATAAAAATTCTTAAACCTTAGAAGCCACAACTACAATTGTTGTAAGCAGCCAAACAAAAACTAATTTTTTCCAAACAGCAATTGAAGTATGGACAAAGTGTTAGATTTAATAAATAAATGAAAGTGTTATAATGTAAAGGGGAAAAAATTTGCTAAAATGCAGTCAATAAGCCAGTCGTGATGTTCTAGAGGTTGCTTAATTCAATGTAAACATTTCAAGCACTAACGCAAACGCCATTGCAATCCTCAACTGAAAACGCCGGCGAATATGATTTTCGATCATGATAGTCACCATAAGCATACCTACAAGCCTACAAAGAAAAAAACATGTCATACAAAACACCGCTAGAAAGACCCCAGTTAGTCGATCTTGACCTCATCGAACATCTCCGAAAAATTCTCAAAAGAGATGTTGCCTATACTCCAGGAAAGCTTGTATAAATATTTAACCCTTGTGCAAACAACATGGATTGGGTATAGAATCATAAATTTAAAAAATTTAATGGACATTATAGACCTTATAGAAGCTCTAGTTACTGCTAAGGATAGCTATAATGAGCCCAAGAAAATTATACAATTTATTAAATAAAGCACACACAAAAAATCGTCCCCCACCCAATATTTAATTACTTACGTTTACTTAGTTTTCAATAATGGCCGTAGTCTAGTAGTAGGCAGTGTGTTGGCTTATTAGACCTGACGCCATTGCTTAAAACCCCAGATCAGACATATCCTACTGCACGATGAAGTTTCCTCCTTCTTGTAAATGTTACCACTGTCGTTTAGCTGTAGTTTATCTTCAATCCAGGGAACATGAAGAGCTACAATAATAAGATCGCTTTCGATTATTTCACAAACTGTCACCGTAAGCTGATAGATAGTGAGTTGGCCTGGCCTGGTCAGACATCTCGAGTAAAAGAAAGAAAGATTAAAAAAATATTTCTTCGGCTATTTTCTCTCAGCAGGCAAAAGCTCTGAGTGTATATAAGTTATCCATGAAGAACCCTCAGAGATCTGTCGTTCGCAGTCGACTTTTAATTGTAGGTCTCGACACTCATGTATAAAATTAATACACACAACATGAGTGGTGTGAAAAACTAGGTCTTAATCTTGAGCGATGGGTTGTAATGACCAATTATGAAGCACCCTGTTGTCTGCATCACCTTGCTCCTCAAAGCTCTTCTGAGTGCATTCGAAATATGAAATTTTCCATGACTCTTCTATATAAATCCGACTGAATTTGAGCTATACGTTGGGTTGTGTTGGCTTAGAGGACCTTTGTAATTTGTAACTTCATTACAGGGACCTACTACTTTAAAAAACCCCCACAAAAAATACTTGAACTAGTCAAAGCGCTCAATTTCGTTCGACAGTTCACGTCACCTTTACTTGAGGTCATAATGTTCTCAAATCATACATCCACATATACATTGATTATTACAGCCGTTCAGTCATGAATAACTATTTAGCTTCTCACATCACTTCTGATGTGTGTGTTAATTTTATCCATAAGTTGCAGGACCTACAGTTTAAACTTTAAAGTCGACTCTGACCGAGAGATTTTTAAGAAACTTTTCATGGCAATTTTATTTACGCTCAGAGTTTTTGCCAGAAATTCGCTAAGAGGAAGCCGACTACGAAATATTCGATCATGTTTCGTTTTGTTGGAGATTTACGATCTGGGGATTGAATCGTGGCCTCACGTTTAATAAGCCAACTAGTCACTACTCGCCTATTAGTTGCCACTACGTGAGACAGCATGTGAACACAGTACCTACCATAGATTACGACGACGTACAAATCCTTAAAACACGCGTAATACCCAATGTAGCGTTAGCTGTATGTCACGTAACGCCGTCCCGTTGAAATCACATGTCGGTGCCATCCAAATCATTCAATTTAAGCCAAAAGAAAGCGGTTTTAGTGACGGCCTGTCCAACAGCAAAAACTACACCAATTTGTGCTATTGATGCTCGTAGACCTCTTGTAGATTGGTATCTTCCTAATATGACAATTTTATTTGCTAACGTACCCATTGGTTCATTGCTGAAGATGACTTTTCGATGAAAATAAGGGGCACCTTTCAGCAAAAAATTTCGATAAGATCTCACGTACAATTTCTTTTATTTTAATTCAAAGATGGCAAACCCTTTAAGACCCTATATAAGTAATCATAAATTTGAAAATAACAACAAAAACAAAAACATTCAGAAATGACAATGAAATCATAGTGAGCCAGCATATAATAATTTTACTAATGCCGTGTCATCAAGCCTATTGAAATATTATGTTTGAAGAAAATTCTCATCCTTGATTTGTATGATTAGATGCCAACAAATTTTTGAATAAAAATATGATCACACAGTCACAAATCATTTCCATATTTTTGTCATTTTTCATGAAATATTTTGAAGGCTTTTGAAAAATAAGAAAAAAAGAGAAGAAAGAGAAGAGAAGAGAAAAAATAAACGATTAACCGGTTGATACGTAAAACTCTCTCGTTATGTCTTTTGTAAATATAAAATTCATTTCTTCTTCTTTTTTTTTCTTTTGCATTTGCTTCTTTTTGCCAAGTTTTGATTGATGTCTGCCTGTCAGCCAGTCATTCAGTCATTTTGTTTGTGGTTGTTGTTGTTGTTGCTAGTGCTGGTGCTGGTATGGTCTTAGCCTTTCCAGCAATCATTCTCTCACTCATCTTTAGCAAAAAATAAAGAGAAAAAACAAAAACAAGTTAAATATACAAACACAACCAGTCATCCATCCATCCATCTAGCCGAGCCATTCATTCATTCATTCATTGAGGCATTCATCCATCCATCAGTCTATGTAAGTAATCATTTTTCTTTTTGAGCATTTTATAAATTGCCATTTCCTCTGGCACATGACTTCTTTGTCTTTTTCATGAAATTTCGCTTTTGCGTTCATATTTAGAAAGATTCATTTGGCATGGTATGGCATGCCATTGGAAACGTATGATGGAATGATGGAATGGAAATATACAATCTCACCATACCCATCCATACATTATAATTGATGGATGAATGAAAATTTTGTAAGTAGAACATTCGTACTCATACTCATACAAGCACTTACAACCAAACCATTGGCAATGTTCGGTTCGGTTCGTTGTTTTAAAGGTTTTCCTTCAAATATTTTGCTGACTTTTTTTGGGTGATTATTTTCTATATGATTGCCATATGTTGTTGCTGGTTTGTACAATTGTTAGTTGGAATATGATAAATCATTGGCAATCATTTAAAAATCAGTTGTTGTTAGAAAATAATTCATGAGCTTTTGTAAATTCTAGGCCCCTAGGCAATTGAAAATGTTTTGAATAATTTTCTTATGTTTTTCCATTTAACAAATGACTTCTTAGCTTGAACTCAAGTGTTAAATTAAGTACAATTATGGGATTTAATTAACCTGAACGGAAAAGTGATACTGGCTTAAACGAGGTAAATTCGAAAGTTTTGTAGTTTCGTTCAAGTATAAATGAGGTAGATGGCACAAATTCTAGCTTATCTGACTTGAAGTTAATTTATGATCAAAGGGCAATAGTCGTCGTAGTCTAGTAGATAGTGTGTTGGCTTATTAGACGAACGGCCAGGGTTCGAATCCCCGGTCAGACATCAAAAACGAAATATGAAAAAATTATTTCTTCGGCGACTTCCTCTCAACAGATTTCTGGCAACAACTCTGAGATTAAATGAAATTGCTATGAAAAGTTTCTTAAAAAATCTGTCGTTCGGAGTCGACTTTAAACTGTAGGTCCCACCACTCATGTATAAAAAATTAACACACACAACATAAGTGGTGTGAGGAGCCGTAATCCTGACTGAAGGATTGTAATGGCGAATTATGTTATGTAAGGGCAGAGGGTACTATAGTCACAAAGCATGCTCCATGCCATAGTACATGAGCTTTTTATAGAACCTGAGTTCAATGAACCCAATAGGAAACGTAATCGATGAAACAACTTTTGTGCGAGTGCACTGGACTTCAGAACAAACGGTGACAGATCGTTTGTATATCTGGACATGACGGCGATCTCGGCACTAGGACAACTGGCCGATTTCTTCTGGAGCTCGGAGTGGTTAGAACCTATGTCGTAATCGCTAACCTAACCTAATAAAACAAACAAAAAATCACCATCTGAAGTTTATTACAAATATGGATCGTTGAACAACCAAAGAAAACGTAAATAAGATTACAAAAGTAGTAAATTAAACTTGCAACCATTACGAACGGATTATACATACTGTTACGAAAATGGTGGAAATGGTGTAACATCGTTTAACATTAAAATGTTAAACAAAAAACTACAAAAACAAAAAGAACGGACTTATTTGGCTTGATTGACAACAACATCAGTACAACGAAAAAGCGATAAACAAGTAAACAAAAAGCAACAACAAACGCTGTAAGGACGAACGTAAACAAGATACAAAAACAACAAACATGAAAGCATAAATAAATGTAAACATCGTTTTTTACATTTATGGTGATTTCGCGAAGGCGAAGCCTCGAAAGTTTGCCTTCAAGAACATTCATCAGACTGTTTATGTCGCTATATTAAAAGCAAAGCAAACCATGAAAAGTCGGATTAGAAGTTCAGTCAGTCTTGTGTGAAGACGAGTTGCGTGTGAAGTAAGCTAATCGTGGTTTGAAGATTTCCGTTACAAAGATCTACAGAACAATTGTGTCGTAATTGTTATTGTTTATCGCAAAGGGCATAAACAAAGGAATAACAAATAAAGCAATTGTTGTTATTAGAATCAATTGTGAACAGTGGCACACAAAAGTTGTGTGAATAATAAAGGATTTTATTAAAATTAAACACAAATTTATTTTTATTTATATTTGCAATCTACGAGCTCATATTTTAAACGTTTTTAAAAGGTAAAAACGTAACAATATGTATATACATTCGTATTCTATAGATTTATTAACATTTTTTTTATTAAACACTTTACACTTTCAATTACAATTTCTGCTCGTCATTAATATTTTTTAATTATTCTTTCTCGCTTTTCCAGGCTTCCCGTAAAGTATCCAAATGTGGTTATTTATTTGTAGCACCAGACTGGGACTTTAGTAATCCTCTTTACAGAACCAAGGTAAGTTGTGATCTAAATATGCTTTTAGCCGATTCATCATATGATTTCTAACGTAATTAAATGAACAATTAACTTGAATTGAGGAAAAAATACAAAACATATCCTGTTGAGTGAATGAAAGACTTTCAGTCTCTCAAAAACTATTGGGACAAAGAGTTTGAGGGACTTTGATTTCTGTTCAATCATGTTTTTCCAGGTTATCAGGTTCTCTATTGCAGTAGGCCATAATAATGTTGGCTAGAAAAAACGTTCTTAGAGAAAATATATAGGATTGTTGCATTGGATGTAGTCATTAGGTCAGGTTAGCTTAGCGGGTAGCTTGCCGTTTACAGACAAGTTCACTCAGTGGTTCAAGTGGCCCATTGTATTGCCCAGTGATGATCTGTTTGTGGTGGGTATGAATCACAGCGAGCTCCGGATAAAACCATCCAGTTCCCCAAACGTTCTGTCACCTAAAAACCGGTGACATCTGGTCTGAAATGCAGGGCACTCGCATAAAATTTGTTGTACCAATTCCGTTACATCCACATCCAGGCAGCTTCTGCAGTAATTCTGTAGGAGCAGATCGAGCTTGTCAGCGAAACTGCCAATAGTGCAGTGTCCCATTAGAAGTCCTGTTAGAATGTGAATTTTTCTCTTGTCTAACTTAAATCGCTCCCTGTTTCTTCCGCTGTCCACTGCTGGATACAGTAGCTTAGAAATTCTACAACCAGGTATGTTGAACCAGCCACGGTTTGTTGAATCCATGCTGCTTTTATCTCAGACATCTCCGATCCCATCCGTAGCAGTTCGTCCTCCTTTTCGTTTTCCTCTATAACACATGTCTCTACAGCCTGGAACCCAATAGTGGCCGATGTTGTGTAAACTTATACGGCGTAGAGAGACCATGTAGTCAATGGCGTTTACTCACCGTCCTAAGTGTTCCTCGTTTATCAGTATTTTGTACCTTCATTGAAAAGAGTGACAATTGCTTAACACTTAGGGTTAGTGTCCGCCTGCTATGATTTTGTTTATGATATTAGTGCCGTGACCTACAGTTTAAAGTCGATTCTGAACAACACATTTTGGAGAAACTTTTCATGGCATTTTTATTTCACTCGCAGAGTTTTTTCCAGAAATCTGCTGAAAGGAAGTTATCGAAGGAAACCATTTGTCAATATTTTGTTTTGTTAGAGATGTTTGATCTGTGGTTTGAACTGTAGCCTCATGTCTAATGAGCCAACACACTACCTACTAAATACAGCAACTACTGCTGGGCATAGCAATTTTGAAATTCAACAACCCGATACGTTGGACCACCCTCGGTTTGTTGCATCTCACGCTGCTTTTTTATTCCTATGCTGAACAAGTGTTCTGTTAGTCTATGGAGCCCGATCAAAGAATCGGTTACTATCCTCAAACTTCTTCAGAGTAGTCTTATACATACAGACATACATTATTGGGCATTACAACCCTTTAGTCAGCATACAAGAAAACGTTGCAGTCTGACGCTACGCGAGCCATTGTCGAGAACTATAGAGCGAGGAGAAGGGAGAAGAGACGCCTTTTCAGGCGCAAGAAGAGGGAGCAGGAAAGGCATGAGTGTGACAGTTGAGATGTACAGATGTAGGAATGACTCTCGAAAGTTTTATCAAAAGGTTAAGCGTTTAACCGAGGGTTATAAACCCGGAGCGTCCTCCTGCAAGGATGAGAATGAAAACCTGGTTACAGATCCGCAGGGGGTGTTGAGGTTGTGGAGGAAACACTTCACTTTAGAGATGAAGTTCCGTACCCAATCGACGATGACGGCGTGGACATTCCGCCGCCTATCCGTGAAGAGGCGGCAGGTCCTGATGGCCTCCCCGCTGAATTGTTTAAGACCGATACAAAATATGGCTAGAGGAAAGTATGCCCAACGATTGGAACTTCAGTGTCCTCTGTCCTGTCCTGAAAAAGGGAGACCCTACGTTAAGCGTCTACTACAGGGGTATAAGCCTTCTCCCTATCGCATATAAGGTTCTTACAGGCGTATTGTGTGAACGACTGAAGCTTGATTGGACCTTATTGGTGCGGCTTCAGACCTGGCAAGCCAACCATCGACCAGATCTTCACACTACGCCAAATCCTGGAAAAGACCCACGAAAAGCAAGTAAGTAAGTAAGTTACTGTAAGTCAGAGTTTTACTGTCTTAGTTATACGAACTCAAGTCAGTCTCTATACCTTAACCAATCGATGTAGTATGGAAAAAGCTGGGTATGGATCCCAATTAGAGTTGTTATACCTAAATAAGCTTCTTCATTTAGCCTCAAGTAAAAAAGGAAATAAATTTTATACAACCAATGAATTTCTATTGAGTTTGATTGCTTGCCCCAAAATAATTGCTTACAACTAGCCATTGCCATGGACTACATGATATTGCTTTAAGAAGGTCTTGAATCTTGTTAAATTTAAATTTGAAAGTGGAATTCTTTTTGCACTTTGCCACAAATAATGTAATCTTAATATAAAAAAAAAAACAAAATTGGCAAAAACTATTGGAAAATTTAATTCAAATTACCATTCAGCACCACTCCGACGACAGCCAGCCAGCCTATGGATGCATGGTGGGTATCACACCCATGTGGCAAACAAAAAGTGCGTACATGGAGCAATAAATGTTCAACACACATTTCATAAAACAAGTTATAATTTATGGCTGTTGTTTGTAACAGAAAAAATTTTGTTTTTTCCTATTGCTACAAAATGCCAAACTGACCGCAACAAATAAAGAAAAAAGGAAAAACAGAAGAAGCAAGGAACACAACCCTTGACACAATCTTTAATGTAGAGTGACCAGGCAGTTATCTGTAGACTCATCACAGCATGGTCACCGGCAAACAACTAACATGATGACCTAAGCTCTTTAGCACAATATGACAAGGAATTTTAACAGTTGGTGAGGAAAGAGAATAGGGATTGTGAAACAAAAATTAAAAACTTTATAATGTTGGTGCTATTTACGCATGACGCTCTTGTGGCTGTATTGCAAATAGATGTAGCGAACAGAAAACCATTATTTTGCTATGTAAAAAAAAGGAAAAAAAGTGAAAGAAACAAATATCAATCATCGCAACAAACCTGGCATGGCATGCGAATGGATAGACATGGTCTTGGGGAGAAATGATGACGAAAGAAGAAGAAACAAAATCATGAAATTCAGACGCGGCCAGGCCTTTGAATATGAAGAATGAAGAAATTCATTTAAAAAGTAAACACTTGTCATTTAAAGGCAGTGAAGAAAAAGAAAGCAACGAAGAAAAAAGAACAAAACTTTTTTTTTTTTTTTTGTAGCAAAGATGGATAATAAGCTAGGAGCTGTCTGTCTTTTCTCGTGCACTTCCTTTAGAAAAACTTTGAAGAGACAAATAACAAAAACAAAAACAAAACACAAAAAAACAAGATAAAGCGACCAAAATTAATTATACCATCATAATAATCACCATAATAACAATAAAACTGAACTGAACTGATGCTTATCTGGGGTAACGTGGCAAATAAACAAACCCAACCTAAACAAAGCAACAACCAGCTAACCAACAACCAGCCCAACCAACCAAACAGACAGACACACAATAAACAAAATAAACATAAATTCTTTTTAAATGTGCTCTCAGTAAGCAAATTGAAAAAAAGAAAACAACAACAACAAAAAACCAAACTTTCTTTAAAAACAATTCTTTTCTTCGGGTTTTTTCTTCCAAAAAAAAAAAAAAAAAATTTTTTTGAACCAAAAAAAAAAATTCACCAGAAACAGAAAATGGGTTGACAGCTTTATGTCACACGCTTTTCCAATGTAAAAGCAAAATGTAAATAAAAAAATAATTTAAATTTCAATAAAAATAAAACTTGTGTCAATTTAAACACAATAAAAAAATAAAAAAAAACCATGTGTTGCGATAAAAATCTCCCGAAAAAGAAAAAAGAAATAAAAAAAAAAGGAAAATGTTAGAGCACATAACTTGATCGTATCGTTGAATATGTGTTAAAAAATTTTTAAGAAATTTTTTTATTTTTAAACGAAAAAAATACAAAAAAAAAAAAACTTTAATAAAATTTCTAAACATACATCCACTGGCCGCTGTACGTTAATTGGATGGACCTTACTTTACGCAGTAGCTGTCAAATATACACAGAAGAAGTGACAGGAAAACAAAGAATAAACAAGCCGATTATTTTTATCCTTTCGTTTCCACAATTGGGTAGAATTTGTCATAACTGACGCCTACATACTTACACATATTGCCCACATTTAGAACACTATACCAAGGGCCTGTTTACTGCATGAGATCTTGGTATATGCCTTAGGTTTGTAAGAAGTGTTAGCTGGCAAATCGTATATCATTTGTCAACTTTGCCCCTGGATCATGTATATTCGCTTTAATTATGTCTTCCAAATCAATTGGTGAAATTAGATTATGTTGCAAAAAGTTTTTGGTAGTAAATTGGTCATTACAACCCTTCAGTCAGTATTACCACCTAGGCTCTCACGCTATGTTGTGTTGCTTCGTTTGGATATTGGATTTTTTGCTTTTTAATTCAGTTTGCACTACATACTGTCGTATTTTTAATGTTTAATTCCACCAAGCCCTGGTAAAGTTGTAAAATCAAGCCGTTTAAGGCATATTTATCGAAAGATACACTCAATTCAACTTGCATAGAAGGTGCAAAAGACAGGATATTACAATACCATCTGACCATGATGTTGTCATTTGAGCGCTTAACTCTTATTACCATGCTTTTTAATTCAGTTGGCACTACATACTGTCGTATGTTTAATGATTAATTTCACCAAGCTTTGACTGAAGTTGTAAAATCAAGCCGATTGAGGCCTATTCATCGAAAGAAGTACTCAATTCAACTTGTCAAGAAGGTACAAAAGACAGGATATTGCAATACCATCTGTCCAAGATGCTGGCATTCGAACACTTAACTCTTATGAGAATAAGTCGAATGTAGTATTGGACTCTCTCGAAAAGCTAAATCAGCTAGGCAAGGAAAAAAGCTAACCGTCTGTTAAGTATCAGATCAATTGGGAATTCTCGGCAATGAGCAATCAAACGCACTTGGAGAAGAGCTTCCTTGCCGTTGATGGGACCAAAACTTTTCTGTGTAATTAGAGCGGATGTTGCTCTAACAAATTGAGCAAACTTTTCTTAAGAAATTACAAGAAAAGGAGATTCCTGTCATATATCAGAATATCGTAAAATAGTCTGTAGATTCAGAGTGCACTGGTTTAAAAAGGGGCACAGACTCATGACCAACATATAGATTCTGTGACGATGATCCTGATGAATCTTCAAATCACATTCTTCCAGCCTGTGAGGCCAGAAGGAAACAGCCTGCAAGGCAGAGGATTGCTATTGCTGACACCGAACGGCATTCTGAAGTTTGTCAGGGCAATAGGATTGGAGAAGATATTATAGGGACAAGGTTTGAAGGAAACACAAACGATCGCTTGGTTGCAGTATTAAGACACTTCTTTACTAAAATAATCTGTTCGATTAATATGCCACATTTGATGAATTCATCAGTTCTATTATATTCTCTTAACAATTTTATTCAAGAGTATGAGAACCTACAGTCTAAAGTCGATTCCAAACAACAGATTTTTGAGTAACTTTTCCTGCCAATTTTATTAACTCCCAGAGCTTTTGTTAGAACAAGTTTTGTTAGAAGAAGAGGCAGTCGCAGAAGAAATATTTTTTTATGTTTCATTTTGTTGCAGTTTTCTATCGCCAGGGGTTTAAAGCGTGGCCTCACAACTAATAGGTCAAAATACTACCTATTAAACGATGGCGAGGTTTTCGTGCGATGTATTTTTTGTACTCAAACTATCAAACTAAACTATCAAACTGTAATGTAATTTACTTGTTTCATTAGGAACAATTTCAGCAGATCTTAATGCAACCACGTCATATGATTTCATATTCAAAACTTTCCTTCTTACTTAATTGGTCATTACAACCCTTCAGTCAGGCATACAATCTATCATCTCAGACCACTTTTGTTGTGTCTGTTAATTTTATACAGAAGTGGCGGAACCCACAATTTAAAGTCGATGACGAACAACATATTTTTGACACACTTTTCATGTAAATTTTTAAATCCTCTCGCCGAGCTTTTTTGCCAGAAGTCTGCTGAGAGGAAGTCGCCAATATTCTTTCATATTTAGTTTTATTGTAATGCTCTGAGCTGGAGTTTGAACCACGATCTCACGTCTGATAAGGCAACACACTACCCACTAGACTACAGCGACTTCAACACGTGCTCAAACTTCGAGGTATTTAAACTGGAGTTTGA